>JAWLIA010000149.1:0-10173 GCA_034782015.1 Desmognathus tilleyi
TCATTATAATCACGCGCCAGCTG
The DNA here is from genome assembly GCA_034782015.1 of Desmognathus tilleyi. Classification (NCBI taxonomy): domain Eukaryota; kingdom Metazoa; phylum Chordata; class Amphibia; order Caudata; family Plethodontidae; genus Desmognathus; species Desmognathus tilleyi. Next base: position 24 of record JAWLIA010000149.1, read on the forward strand.
GGTGCGTATATTTTTCGGCAAGCCATAGAAAAAAGCGTCCTTGAATTGCTTAGTTTCTGTGTCTACTTCCTTCTGCACTTGTGCAAATGCATTTTTCAACTGTTGTAGGTAATCCCGAGGGTGTTGGTTGGACTCGCACTTTAAGTTCAGTGCGTGGCGCAGCGCCTCATGGGCGTTTCTGTGCGGTGAAAAATGTTTAATTACTTCACACCGGTACTCGGCCCATGTTTCATAATCTTTGCTATCTACACTGAAGAAAAAGGACTGAGAGTCGGTCGCAAAGGTCCAAGAGAGATAGGTTTTCATTTCTATGTCATTTTTCATGCCTAAAGTAACCATGAGCCGTTGATAAAGAGATAAGTGGTCTAATATAGAACTGCCTTTGTTATTCTTAGAAAACAATGGCAACATACTTCGTATTGATTTTATCGATTTTGCATTAACATTTGGCATCACTTCAGTTTCTGTCCTACCAGAATGACGTCGTTCATTTTTTCTATTTTTGTTCTTACGCCTACGCACTTCTGTCCATTCAGATTCAGACCCGTCGTCACTGTAAGGACTATACCGGTTATGACCCTTTCTTTTCTGATCATCCCAATGATTATCTTTCCTGGTCTTTGGAGCTACGTCACTGTCTCGGCGAGACCCCACACTATCCTCTTGATCAGTGGAATCATATTCCCTTCGGGTTCTGACAACCTCCGTTATCGACGGGCGGCGACTAATAGTTTTATAATTCCCACCCCTAGAGGGAATGGTCTGTAATTCCCTAATTTCATCTCGGATTTCTTCGACTTGCTTTTTCATTAGCTCGCTCTTTCTCTAGACGGGAGATCTTGTTGTCTCTATGCTCAATACTTGCTTCCCTGTCGCGAATCGTGTTATGGGCTGACCAATAACGGTCCCTTGATTCTGCTATGTTGGCGTTTAGTGACGCTATTTCTATACTGGCTTTCATTTTGTCCGCCTCTAGCTGCCTGATTTTGTCCTGGCTTAAGTTGTAATCGGATTCTAATTGCTTAATTTTATCTTTACAGGAACCATCACAGTCTGACTGAGGTTGGGGTTTTTCTTTCCTTAATTCACTTTCTAAGTCTTGTATCCTTTGTTGATAACTTTCACTGCGCCTACGGTATTCATGGGCTTGAGCTTGTAGCTCGCACATAGAATTAACATGCCCATTAGTAACTGTCCTCATGTTTTCTATGTGATCATGGCAATGTTGTAATTCCTGTTTTGTGCGCTCTAATTCATCAGTGAGGTGCTGTATTTTAGCCTCATTATCATTTTTCCCATTCATACCATCGGGTTCATTTGGCACACTCCCATCTTTCTCACGCTCACGCTGCATCTGCAACAATTGTTGATCTAACTCATTTCTCTCTTTGAGAGCAGCCAACAATTCTTCTTCAGTATTTGCGAGTTTTACATGAATAGCAGTAAATTCTTGTTTTAAATTTTCATGTTGATCATATAGTAGTCCATGTGCAAACCATAATCGTCCCGCAAGACCGCATATGGCTCAGGATTTTTCTTTGTTTTCGGTTTTGGAGAATACATCGACTATAGATTGGACTAGATAACCCTGCTTATGGAATGTATCTGCGGGGTATCTGCCGACGTCTTCCCATTGTTGGTCGATCCAATCTTTTAGCTCTACTATTTTGGACCCAGAATAGGCAAACAAATCAGATAATGTCGTGCCTTTTAGTTCCTCTAGAGGTAATTGTCGGGTAGCCATTTTGTGTCGTAAGAGTTCTATATTAAAGAACGCTTCTGTATACTTTTAGAACTGAGACATCCGGGTGTCCCCTCCATTTTGTCGGCTATATTACAGGATCATGTCTCAGCAGTATGCAGAAATCTTAGACACAAGACACACCACAAACAATAATTACAGAGGCTTATCTTTGGAAAAATATGTGCGCTTCTTTGGCACGTTTATTTGGGTAGAAAAACTATGTACAGAAGATAACCAATACACAGAATATACATTAGCAGCAAAAATTAGGGGATAACTATACTCAGGGTATCTCAGGATTATAGCATTCGTTAGATTTTGGTCCCTATTATTAGCATAGGTCTCGCAATGAGGAAAGAAGAAGAATTGTCTGCTTGTCTCGTACCTCTAGGTGGGGTGTGTGTGCATGAGGATGCAGAGTAACTCACCTAGGTGTTTCTCAGTCAGGATTCGGTGAGTACGCTCAGATGGGAGCGTTCTCGGTCACCCACACAGCGTGTGAGTGTAGGTTGTCAGTCAGGACGGGGCCCTGCGACCCGGTTCGGCTCTGCAGGTCTCGGTCACTCGCTCAGATCTGGTCAGGGGTGGATTGGCCTCTCAGATTCCGGGACAAAACCGGGAAGGACTCGTAGTCAGCCTTCGGGAGTGTCAGACTCAGAGGGCGCACAGCCGTGGCCCAGTCTGCAGGACCTGATACTGCCTTTCGCCGTATCAGTCTGGCGTTGCTTCTCACCTAGTGACAGATGTGTCAGAAGGGAGCCTCCCGTCCGCCAAGGCCAAGTCCTCCCAGTCTCAGGAATGTGTCTCCTCGCAGAGCAGCGCTCTGAATCCCTGTCTGGTCTCTGGATTCCGTTTTCTCTTTGGGGGAGCTTGCTCTTGTTATAGTGTTTGCCGAATATTGCAACATGGGCTTCACATGGCATGGTGCCCGGACAGGAAGAATTAGACACTCACTTGTCCGTTCCCAGGAAAATGCAGTCTCTGCAATTTTCGGTTTTCTGTTCTGCCAGCAACAATGTCTACACCTAGACTGATGTCACTAGTCTTGTGATTCTTGCCTTTTCTCCCTGAGAACGGAGGGTCAGATCAGGGGCAATGTGTAGCCCTTTCTGTTTGTCATTCCGGACCGGCAATATCCTTCTGCATGGGAAAGGAAGGACAGTGTCGGTGTAGAACATGTAACTCATTTTGTGTTGTTTTGGATTTGTAATTTCTCACTGTGTGAGAGAGAGGTCATGGCTGGGACAGTGAACTGCCTTTCCTGTGCCACTTTGGGTCACAATTTTCCTTTTCTGCTTAGCACAGTAAAAACCATTTCTCATGTTCCTTGCGGCCAAATGCATGAATGCTCATCAGGTTATTGTGTTAGGATTAGAGCAGCGCGTTCTATTTCCCCCCCTTCGCTTGCATCGCAGTTAGTGGTGCCGAGCATTCATGGCATTATAACCAACAGTGACATGAGCCCTAAGCCAGAACCAAAAAATTTTTGTGGGGTGCATAATTTGCAGGCATAATATGCCTGACAGTCCCCCCTTTGGCACTCACATAACCTTGTTTCTGTGGGTGGCAAGAAAAACTAAATATAGTAAACAAATAGAGAGAAAAAAAAAAATTTCCGCAAAAACGTGCCGGGCTCGCCAGGTGACCCCCCTTCGGGCTATGCAGGACATTTTTGGCCTGCAGAGTCAGATCACTGCGAGCTGTGCATCGTGATGCATTTTATCACGTTTCATGGCATGTCGAATGTAGCAGTTATGGATTAAAACAATGACAGAAAGGGACAAAGTCCACAGGGTCATAGCCGAACTCCAGAGGACAATAGATAGGTTTGAGATCGAGTCTTGGGTATTAAATAAGGTGGAGTCCGCGTGTGAGAGTTTCAGGTCAGAAATTGAAACATTATTTTGTCTGATCAGTAACTGGAGTGAGTGTGATTGCTTTTGGTTGAGGACGAAGTCCAGGTCGTTATGGGTCGGTATGGAAATGGGTTTTATGGTGTTAATCATTTCCATAGTACCTTCTAGTTCTGTGTTGGAGACATAGAAAAGTGTTTCTGTCCCGACTGTCACTATGACGTCTCTAGGAACTACGGCTGTGAATGTTGAGTAAGGAATTGGTTTCACTATGAATGTACCATGTTTTGTGTATGTTATGGTCATGTTGGGAGCGTTCGTACTTACCAGCCACCGGTCATGAACCAGGATGGCTTCTGTAATGATGTCAGTTGTGCGTGTAATTGTTACCTCGCAAAGTGTATTGTTCATTGAAGTATCCTCGAGACCACAAAGGTATCCCCCCTTTACTGGAGTAAAAGGACTACCAGGGCACAGGTAATTCAGATCCTTGAACACTTGACAGGACTGTAGTTGAGGGATAAGATATACATCAGATGTATTTTGATACGCTATGAGAGTAGGAGAATTTATTTTAGTCTTTGTGTTTCCCTTCCAGGTGCCCACATTGAGAATCTTTTTAAGTTGATAAATTTTGTCAGGTTTTACTAGTGGAATGTTGAGGAGAAAAGAAATGTGTAGGCGATTAATATCAATGTACATGGGAATTGCTGTTCCCGTTTCAAAGGCTATTCTAATTTGTGTAGGATCAACATCAGGTCCATGTAATGTAGCTAGTGCATTTTGTATAAGTTCAATGTCCACAAAGTATAAGGGTATGTAAGCTTTCACAAGATTATGAACACTCATTTCCAATTGTCTTAAGTATGTCTGTGTTATGAAACTTATGGGTTCCACAAAAGAGTAAAACAAGTCTCTGGAAATTGACGTGTGTTGATGCATTTTCATTGAATCATCCAGGTGCTCTGCTTGTATTGAAGTCAAGATGATAGTCTCTTTTATTATCTTCACCAGGCTCGTGGTTTGGTCACGTTGGGTCGCCAGACTCTCCCTTATTTCTTTGATTGCAGCTTGAAAGCAGCTGTTCTGATGCTGTACCTCCTGAATTGATACTTGGTTTACGGCATTCATTGTACTCCCAACTACGGTGCCAACGACTGTTAGGAGTGCCATTACTCCCATCACTACTGCAGCTATGGCCCTTTTAGGTCGGCCAGACGGTGGCTGCTGCTGTATGATGGTTTTTTCAGCTTGGGACAGAATGTCTCGGATTGTATCTTTGGTTCTATTTATATGTTGTTTGTACCATAGCAGTATTTGGGCATCAGAAACATCATTAATAGATATAATTCTTTCTAATACATTTTCTATGTCTAGATTTACATACATTAATTGGCTAATAATACGATGATCTGTTAATAGAAGATTTGGAATCTCCTGCGTGATGATACCAGTTGTAGGTCCTCGCGATATCGCAACTTGTGCCCTCTGTGCATGGCACAGGTTGGTTGGAAATGATAGGAGAAGGAACAATAATACTCTATTCCAGTTGGAGTGATGAAAGGAAGTCGGGGATGCAGTCTGGCGACCATAAATTTTAGTGGTTCTTTGCAGGAACATCGCTGCGGCATAAAGGAGTTAGCACTAGGTGTAGAGAAAAAGAAAACATGTAAATATATCATACAGGAATGATATCCTATCTACATCTCCCTATTCTGTTTCTAGGTTTTTGAGCTGTGATTGTGGATGAGCAGCTTTAAGCTGATTTATATGGGCCCAACGTTCATCTTCTGAGGTGTTTTTGTAGTGTTTAATTTTGTACACCACAGGGGACAATTTGTCCAAGATGACGTAGGGACCCTTCCACATTGGCAGAAATTTAGAATGTTTGGCTTTATTCTTCAAATAGTTATAATAGTAAACTTTTTCTCCAATTTCAAACTCTTTTTTCGTGGTATTGAGATTATAATGTGTATGGCTAGCGTCCACTGCCTTTTCCAGATGTTGTTGCGCAAATGCAAAAGCATATTGCAGGTGCTTTCGTAGGCCATCCACAAATTCATGTGTAGATATAGCACCAACAAGTATTTGTTCATTGGTCTTATACAGTAAATGCATAGGAACTGTCATCCTTCTGCCATGAAGGAGCTCAAATGGGCTGAAACCAGTTACACTTGAGGGTGTGGCACGTATGGCCATCAGAACCAAGGGTAATTTTAGGTCCCAGTCCTTGCCGGTATCGGACACATACTTCTTCAAAATTGAAATGATAGTCTGATTGGTGCGTTCCACAGTGCCACTGCAGGCAGGGTGGTAGGCAATGTGTAGGTGACGTTTAACACCTAATATTTGCCATGTTTTTGTCATAATATCTGCCGTGAAAGAACTTCCTTGGTCGCTCGAGATTCGCTGGGGAAGCCCATGACGACAGAATACATGTTTAATGAGCAATAATGCAGCTGTATCTGCTTTGCAATTTGGTGCTGGAATGCATTCAACCCATTTAGTAAATAAACAGATTACAGTTAACATGTATTGGTTGCCACGGTTAGATTTCACTACTGGACCAATAAAATCAACTTGGATGTCTGACCATGGAAATGGGAGCCCCCTTTTTCTTAATGGAGCTCTGTGTGATGGTGTACTCGGTTGGAATTGAGCACATCGAAGACAGCCGGCACAATAGATCTCTACATCTTGTACCATATGCGGCCAATAGGACATTTCTTTTAATATCTCCAGGGTCACTTTGGAACCTCTGTTTCCCGAGGTGATTTCATCATGTGCGTGTTCCATCATGATGCCTCGGAATGAAAGGGGTACGACCCATTGTATTGGAGACTTGTCGGTTTTTCTAACTAATAATTTTTCATGTAAATGAAAGTTAGCCCTTGCTTTGTGTAAGATCCGTAATTCCTCATTATTGTTAATATCGTTTTCAGTAATAGGATTGTTTTCTGGATTTTCTATGAATTTGTAAAATTTTCCAATAGTGCTGTCATTTATTTGAGCAGTGATCAGGTCCTGATCAGGTCCCTCCTGTGACCATGAGAGAATATTATTGTTGGATTTGGATCTTGTAATGGCAGAACATGATATAGGATCATTATTAGCAGCCAGAAGGTGATCTATAGGAAACATTGTTCCCTTAAGGGCACCTTCATTCGCCAGTTTGTCCGGCAAGTCATTCCCCGATTTTTCTGGACCGGGAACACGGGAATGTCCCTTTGTTTTCCGCCAATAAATACACATATTATTTTGCAGTACAAGTGCATCAATAGCAAGAATCATATTAGCATGCCTCAGCTCCTTTCCATTCATACACTTCATACCTCGGGCCTTCCATCCCGGTAAAAATTCCACAAATGCATTTCTCACATATATAGAATCAGTCACTACTATGATTTCTTTTAAATTATGAACACAGGCAGTTTGTATTGCCAGATAAACAGCCGCGAGTTCAGCCACCTGACTAGTTTGATTACCAATGCAGAATCCCTGTGCTTGTTTAGGAAAGTCATTCAACCATACATTCCCAATGCCAGCGACACGTTCTTTTGTATCAGATTTAAAAGCACAACCGTCCACAAATACACAAGGAAGATCTGCATGTTTTTCTTCATACACCTTGTGAGGTGAATCTGCAAAAGGTTCCAGGTCACTGGATTCGAAATCCTCCCCCGTGCAGATTTCAGCATCACATTGGTGTAGATCGGCTAAACTTTGCGCCACTTTGTTGTTTTTATTTTTACAATATCTAATTTCAATGGGTAAACTCTGCATTGATAACATCCAGCTCGTTATGCGTGAGCCAGTCACGTTGCCTTCTCTCACTTTGTTGCTGTTCAAAAATTGTAGTGATTGATGAGCAGTTTCTAAAATTATTTTACTTCCATGGATAAAGGGTTTAAAATGTTGTACTGCCCAAACAGCTGCAAATAGTGCTTTTTCGCAGTCATTGAATTTTATTTCTACTCCTGAGAGTGTTTTGCTAGCAAATGATATAATCTTGGGGATTGAATGATCTTTTTGGTATAGTACTGCCGAAAGACATTTATCAGTGTGTCCTACTTCTAAAAAGAACTCTTTATCTTTATTAGGGTATGCGAGACATGGTGCCTTTGTTATTCGACTTTTGAGTGTGTTTACCGCATTTCGATGTTCGTCTGACCATTCCCATTTGTTATCTTTCTTTAATAGTTTCAACAAAGGTTGTACAATGTCAGAATAATCCTCAATAAATTTGCGACTATAATTTGCGAGACCCAGGATACTTCGTACATCTGAGATGCATCGTGGTTCTCTTATTTTTAGTATTGCTTCAATTTTCTTTTTCTGAATGTTGATACCCTCAGGGGTCACTTCATGCCCGAGAAAGTTTACTTTTGTTCGGCACCATTGTGCCTTCTGCAATTGCACTTTCGCACCCGCATCTTTTAACTGGGTCAGCACATGTTTTATTTCATCTAGATGTTGTTGAAAACTTTCACTTTTTATTAGCACATCATCGATGTATGTTAAGGTACCTCGTTCAGGTGCGTCAGGTAATGCTTTGGTAATAAATATGTTAAATTCGCTCCCACTGTTGATAAACCCGAACGGCGAGCGTTGCCAGCAATACGATTTATCTTTAAACGTGAAAGCAAGTTTATATTGATCCTCTTCGGCTACAGGCACTATCCAGTACCCGCTAGTTAAGTCCAATGCTGTAAAGATTTTTGCACCCTTCATTTGTGCTAGCCCCTGATCGATATATGGTATGGGCCAACGAGATTGATGTACTCTCTTGTTAATCTCGCGAAGGTCAGCGCAAAGACGCCAACTACCGTTCGCTTTAAGAACTGCTAGGATCGGGGTGTTATATGAGCTGTGAACCTTCCTTATAATTTTCCTTTCTTCTAAGTTTTTTATGATTTCCGATAAGTCCTCAATGGAGGCCATGGGTAACCTGTACTGTCTCTGAAAGACAGGGGGAAGGCTTGGGTCTGTAGGGATTTTCATTGCATGTAAATGAGTAACTCCACAGTCGTAGGAGTCTCTGGAAAACACCTCCTGATGCTCAATGAACATCTGTCTCAATGCAGCCCTTTCGGCGTCGGTGGTGCATCCGTCGGCTGTGGCTATTTGTTCCTCCACTAGTTTAGAAAATCCTGGAAATATTTCGGGAGTAGCTACCTCGTATTGTTCTTCTAAGTGTTGTGTTAAGTCTTTTGTAGTAGCATTACAGCAATATTCAGAGTCAGAGTCTTTGATTGAAAATACAATAGTATCTCCCTCTTGTTTATGCTGTATGCTAATATCTTCGGAAGGCAGTTCAGGATATAAAGAATGTATCTGAAACCACCCTTCGGGGTGAGAGTACACATTTTCAGATATTAATTGTGACTCTTCATCGATCATATCTCTAGTGGCTCCAATTATGGTGTTAGTTAGGTCGACACTAGAGTGCGTGTCATAGACTGCTAATCCTATCACCGTGCCCTTGGGGATTAATATTGGTTCATCATTTTCATTATCAACAAGTATTTTGCATTTACCATTATGTAAGCTTACTAATGCGGTGTATTTAGAAGTTATGCCCCGTGTTCGCCAACCTTCACTGACATTAATGTATGCTTCTTTTGGATCGGGACATTGTTGTTTATCTTTCACCTTTAAATAAAGTGTAGCCTGTTGTGTGCATCTTGGAATTTCTACAGTTACAGTAGTGATCATTTCTGTAGCGTAGGGCAATATTTGGTCACTTTGTGCTGCCAATTGAGTATCACAGAAGTCCATAGGATTTCCTGCCAATCTGGACCATAATTCTCCATTTATGACATCAACAAAAGCAACTATTCGATGTAAGATATCATTGGCAATGCATACATCATTTACATGGTCATCAATAACATGCATATTGTGTCTCAATTTCTTTCCCCCAATGTTAATTTCAATCATTGCTCGTCCTAATACATATAATTCTGCATTTTCCTTATTGGGTTCATTTTCACCAGGTAAAATCGCTATTGTGTTACCTCGATTGTGTAGACCCTGTATTAGCCTTTCACTAACATATGATCTTTCTCGGGTGAGGTCTAACTTAGCCCTGGTGGGAGTGGTTTCCCCTGCAACGTGTACAGGGAAGACCCAATCATCCTTAAGTTTTTGCATCGGTACTAATACTTTTATGGGGGTAAACTCATTAATTTTGGTTTTATTTTGCCTTGGTTTCTCAGCCGAGAATTTCAGGCAATCTTCTTCAATTTGGGATTTCCATTTTCGGTCTGAGTCCAACAATACAGTGGATTGCCGGTGGCCCTGTTTGTTTTGTTTGTCGGAATTTTTGGTAATAACAGTGACTTCAGGGTTTTGAGAATTTCTGAAGTATATTTCTACTGAATCAGTGCGGCGTTCTATTACATGAACACGTGTGCTGTCAGTTTTATTTGCCTCGGTTTTTCGAAGAGGAATGGGGCGTTTCACTTGAGCCCACAATACCCCGTTGAAGTAGTCTATGAGGGGTGATAGACGACTGAGTATATCTCCGCCTAAAAGTACGTCAACTGAATCT
>JAWLIA010000150.1:0-10170 GCA_034782015.1 Desmognathus tilleyi
TGGTTGGCTCACGGAGCCACTTGCGCAGTTTCTAGATTTTCATTTGCGCACCTATGTACTTCATCTTAAATCATACATACGAGACACCACCCATTTTATTCAAAGGCTTGCAGACTGTGGTTGGGCAGAAGGTTTTCTTCTGTGCACCCTGGATGTTACGTCATTATACAGCATCATCAAGATTGCTGATGGACTCCAGGCTGTGCGTTATTTTTTGGACCAGCTTTCAATTAGTCATTGGCAACACTCACAGATGTTGTTAACGCTCCTGGAGTTCTGCCTTACACACAACGTGTTTCTTTTTAATGACTCCCTCCACCACCAGAAGGTTGGCACTGCGATGGGCACTCCCATCGCTCCAACCTTTGCCAATCTTTTTATGGGGTGGTGGGAAGAGACTAAACTGGATGGTGGTCCCCTACGTATATGGCAACAATATATCAAGCATTACGTGCGCTATATTGACGATTTATTCATTGTTTGGTCTGGTACACAGGAGCAATGGTATACATTTGTAAATGAACTTAATATCAATGATCTAAATTTACAGTTTTCTTCTACCTGTTCAGCGGTTTCTGTGGTATTTTTGGATTTGGAGGTATATGTCTCCCAAGGCACTTTATATCATAAATTATTTATTAAACCTACTGCAGGTAACACCTTGCTATGTGCCTCCAGTGCTCATCCTCGAGCCTGTATTTCTGCCATTCCTTATGGCGAGATGATCCGTACAAAAAGGAACTGCTCTCAGGAATCAGACTTGGACTTGGCTCTAACTCGAGTCCACTCTAGGTTTCAAAACAGAGGTTATGGGAATAGACTCCTCAACCTTACACGGAGGAAAGTAGACAGTATTCCCCGTACTACCCTCTGTATACCTAAAGCTAGGGCTGAGGCATCTGAAGAACCCGTTCGCATGACCCTGAAATTCAGCTGTCATACCAAGCAAGTCCAAGCCATCCTTAGAAGAAACTGGCCAATTTTGATGGCAGATCCTAATCTTAGAGATCTCATTCCTGCGCACCCAGATTTTTCAATTGCGCGCTCCGCAAATCTAGGTGATCTTCTTTCACCCAGCCACTTTACCCTGCAACCCCCCACCTACCGACTAAATCCCGCACAAGGAGGGTTTTCTTCATGCGGGCATTGTAAAGCCTGCCACAAAACTCCTTACTCTGTGCAATCCGTCTTGTGCTCTCTCAAACGCAGTCCCTATATTATTAGGGACACTATTGAGTGCGACACAGTGAACTGCATTTATATGATACAATGCGTCTGTGGTTTGCAATACATAGGCAGTTCCATACTGCCGGTTAGAGAAAGAATTAAGCAACATCTTCGTGCCATCCGCAACCGAGACCGATCATATTCAGTGGCAGTTCACTGTCAGGAGAAGCATAACTCGGACGACTCGGTTGTTAAATTCTGGGGTCTGAGGGTGGTTCATCCCCATCCACGAGGGGGCAATACAGAGCGTACCTTACGTAAAGAAGAGAGCAAGCTCATCATTTTATTTAATACTTTATCTCCTCATGGCCTGAATGTGTCTACCGGCCTTAGTCTGTTTTTGTAGTGCCCGCGGGTAGGTCCAATTCCTCCCGCGGTCAGCCTTAGACAGAAATTTGGCCGAATTACATAATTAGATATATTGGTTTGTCGTTAGGCCAATCACCTGTAGTAACATTACTAGGAGCAATGCCCTCACAGCAAAACGTATGATATTTGGTTCCATCATGGTTGTTTATAGGTTTTTGCTGTTCAAAATGACATTGTTATTCAAAATACTAATTATTTTGTTATGAATGTTCTAAAGGGTTTTTTTCTTCTTTTCTTGTGTCAAGACTTACTTGGGCACAATATTTTTTCTCCTCAGGACTCCCACCAGGCAAAAAAATGTAATAATTTTCATGAGTTAATTGGTTCATGCTTATCTTATAAGGTTTTGTTCATCTGTTATAATTTTCTTGAATTTTGGATAAATGTGGTTTTCCTTTTGATTTCTTAACAAGATCAAAAAAGTCTTGGAAAAGTCATAGTAACTTTTTTATGTTTATTACTCATGTGATTTCTATTTAAATGAGGTAATTGGGAGGTCCTCTGTATTCCCACTGAAGAAGCCGTCTGGGATAGATGTAATAGAATGACGGCAGAAACGGTTTTCTCACCTGGGGGCTTTGTTTTCTTGAATGAGACATTGGTGAGCTGGCCCTAAGTGCCCAAGGTCTGTGGCATGGGGGTTATGCGTTTCTTTTGGGGTGACTAATGTTTGCATTATTAAATGTGCACTGAAATAAAATCATGCTATTTTATTTCTACCCCTCTTTCCCGAGTTAATTAATGTACATACCTTCACCATTGCGCATTTCGTCTTGACAGCTCTCATTGTTGCAGGCAGCGTTCCAGAGTGTGTTGGTCTGCTGACGTAGCTGTCAGCTGTTGGTCTCGTATGTACGGCTTCCTTCAGCCGTTTGCTTTTACACACCCTGTGAACCGGAGTCCGCAATTTTGCCGTCTCTGTCTTGCTCCCGTGGGTGATCCCGCTGTGTGGCCCAATTGAAGGATAGTTGGTTGTGGCGAAAGGCCGTTGTTTCTGGGTTCCGCGGCAGAGATCCCCATCTGCCCCTCCCTTACGGGACAAGGGCGAGAGCTACGCACAGTGCTGTGCGCGTACGTGATACGCCCATCCCGAGGTTGAGTGCGGGACTCCCCACTGCCGGAGGGCGGAGGAGCTCCTTCTTTCTCCCTGGACTGGACGCATGCGAGCGTGCACGGAGCCGTAAGTACTGCTGCTCCGTTATTACTTTTTTTCTGTGCGTATTACAGCATTGTCTGTAGTTGTTTATTTTTTCTGCCTGCTGATAGCTGTACAGACGCGCATATGGCGAACCGGGAAACCAAACGCATGGCCCTCATGGCATGGGCGTATGCGGCCACTGATGAGTCGGCAACCCAGCCCGACCCAGACAAACCTATAGATGCATTTCAGGCACTGCTACATGAGTATGATGAAGCATGCCGGTTGGAAGTGGCAAGAATTTGGGAAGTCTCTTCACTAACCAATTCTATTGCGGTAGATCGCATACCCCGTGGGCTAAGACGGCTGACTATGCCCAAATATGAATCAGCGGGTCCTGAACTAATTAAGGGCTGGTGCGCCTTGCAACATGATCATTCACTTAAAGACATGGAATATCTGGTTGGGTTTAACAAACAAGAGCAGATTCGATTTTCAGAACAAGCGGCACGGTGTAAAAGTGAATTGGAATCTCAATATCCAGGCTCTGCGCTAGATGCTGCGTTTACAACAATAGAGGATAAACTAGATGCACAAGAGGAGGAGCTATGTAAACGTAAACAGAGGAAGTTCCTGAGAGACCAAGCAGATTACAAAAACAACAGAGTATTCACTTTTGCCAAACGCTTTGACTCCCTGCGGCAGACAGTTGTCTCCAACCCTACACCAGTAATTCCTCCCAGCAATACTACACCGCTCTCCTCAGAAGTGGAGACAGAGTCAGACTCTGAACGGCCCTCGGGGGGGGAATGCCCAGACGAACTCAGGGTCCTAATGCTCGACCAGCAACGGCGCAATTTGCGCGACAGAGGCAAGATTCAGAAGCCACCGGGGCTGCAACCACCAATAGGAAACGCAAAACCAGGCGTGGGAAGAGGACGCCCAAAAAGAAAGGCGCCCAAGCCAAGCAAAATTCCTACCAAATGATCCAGCCGACATCGTCGATACAACCTGGTGCTGCCCAAGCACTCCCCGATCAACATGCGCTACCATTGACAGATTCCGCAATTGTTACTCAATTTTCTAACATCACCGGCGCGGGTTCTTCCAACTTGAATGTACATAACCCAACGACTGTCCCTAGTACTGTTGTTAATTTATCAGATTATATGTTATCAATTGTGGAAATCTCTGTGCTCAGTAAAGGCTTGAATTTCTGTCCAACTGCGGGATTTGATTTTGTAGATACTAAAGTTGAATTGTTCAAGTTCGTCAGGAAGCTCAAATTGAAACGCTTCTTTGCAGGCCAAGACAATAGTGCCACTGATGGGTTAGGTTCTGAGTATCCTTCTTCGATCTCCATTAGAGATTATAACACTCAGGCCGACTTACTTGCCCTTATGTCAAGTCAGGGGGGTGACTGTAATTCTCAACCCCTCCCTACTCAACTTGGTTGTCCCTCTAGCTTCAAACCTCGCAGCAAATGGACTCCGTTTTCTAAGATCAAGGATCACATTGAAATTTTCTTCGATACTGTATCCCAGGAGCTGATCACATTACAGCGCAGATTTGAGTCCCACACTAACCATGATAATCTCACCATGTCAGAGCAGTCAGCTATCTCCGCCCTCCGGAATAGGGTGGATATTATCATCAAGCCCTCTGATAAGGGCGGTAACGTAGTTGTTATGAACACCAGGGACTATATGGTAGAAGCATATAGGCAGTTACATGATGGGGTAACTTATGAGGTTGTATCTACGGATTGTATAGACCAATTCAAATCTGAATTGAACACATTACTTGCTGGATACTTGGCTGTGGGCTTACTCACAAAAGAAGAACTAGCCTTTCTGACTGTCTCTTATCCCACTATACCAACCTTCTATTTGCTCCCCAAAATTCATAAGCACCCTACCAGGCCCCCCGGTAGACCAATAGTTGCAGGAATTGGTTGGCTCACGGAGCCACTTGCGCAGTTTCTAGATTTTCATTTGCGCACCTATGTACTTCATCTCAAATCATACGTACGAGACACCACCCATTTTATTCAAAGGCTTGCAGATTGTGGTTGGACAGAAGGTTTTCTTCTGTGCACCCTTGATGTTACGTCATTATACAGCATCATCAAGACTGCTGATGGACTCCAGGCTGTGCGTTATTTTTTAGACCAGCTTTCAATCAGTTATTGGCAACATTCACAGATGTTGTTAACGCTCCTGGAGTTCTGCCTTACACATAACGTGTTTCTCTTTAATGACTCCCTCCACCACCAGAAGGTTGGTACTGCGATGGGTACTCCCATCGCTCCAACTTTTGCCAATCTTTTTATGGGGTGGTGGGAGGAGACTAAACTGGGTTGTGGTCTCCTACGTATATGGCAACAGTATATCAAGCATTATGTGCGCTATATTGACGATTTATTTATTGTTTGGTCTGGTACACAGGAGCAATGGTATACATTTGTAAATGAACTTAACATCAATGATCTAAATTTACAGTTTTCTTCTACCTGTTCAGCAGCTTCCGTGGTATTTTTGGATTTGGAAGTATATGTCTCCCAAGGCACCCTACACCATAAATTATTTATCAAACCTACTGCAGGTAACACCTTGCTATGTGCCTCTAGTGCTCATCCTCGAGCCTGTATCTCTGCCATTCCTTATGGCGAGATGATCCGTACCAAAAGGAACTGCTCTCAGGAAGCAGACTTGGACTCAGCCCTAACTCGGGTCCACTCTAGGTTTCAAAGCAGAGGCTATGGGAATAGACTCCTCAACCTTACACGGAGGAAAGTAGACAGTATTCCCCGCACTACCCTCTGTACACCTAAAGCTAGGGCTGAGGTATTTGAAGAACCCGTTCGCATGACCCTGAAATTCAGCTGTCACACTAAACAAGTCCAAGCCATCTTTAGAAGAAACTGGCCCATATTGTTGGCAGACCCTAATCTTAAAGATCTCATTCCTGCACATCCAGATTTCTCAATTGCGCGCTCTGAAAATCTAGGTGATCTTCTTTCACCCAGCCACTTTACCCTGCAACTCCCTACCTACCGATCTAATCCTACACAAGGAGGGTTTTCTTCATGCGGGCGTTGCAAAGCCTGCCACAAAACTCCTTACTCTGTGCAATCCGTCTTGTGCTCTCTCAAACGCAGTCCCTATATTATCAGGGACACTATTGAGTGCGATACAGTGAACTGCATCTATATGATACAATGTGTCTGTGGTTTGCAATACATAGGCAGTTCTATACAGCCGGTTAGAGAAAGAATCAAGCAACATCTTCGTGCCATTCGCAACCGAGACCGATCATATTCAGTGGCAGTTCACTGTCAGGAGAAGCACAACTCGGACGACTCGGTCGTTAAATTCTGGGGTCTGAGGGTGGTTCATCCCCATCCACGGGGGGGCAATACAGAGCGTACTTTACGCAAAGAGGAGAGCAAGCTCATCATCTTATTTAATACCTTATCTCCTCATGGCCTGAATGTGTCTACCGGCCTTAGTCTGTTTTTGTAGTGCCCACGGGTTGGATTTAATTCCTCCCGTGGTCAGCCTCAGACAGAAATTTGGCCAAATTACATAATTAGATATACTGGTTTGTCTTTAGGCCTATCACCCGTAGTAACACTATTAGGAGCAATGCCTCCACAGCAAAGCCTATGATATCTAGTTCTATTATCGTTTTTTTTAGGTTGTTGCTGTTTAAATGAATTTGTTATTTAAAATATTAATTATTTTGTTATGAATGTCTTAAAGGGTTTTTTCTTCTATTCTTGTGTCATGAATCACCTGGTCACAATATTTTTTTCTCCTTAGGACCCCCACCTGGCAAAAAAGGAACAATTAACAATTTTCATAAGTTAACTGGTTCATGCTTATTTTATAAGGTTTTGTTTATTTGATATATTTTCCCTGAACTTTAGATAATGTGGTTTTTCCTTTTATTTTTTTAAAAGGCTAAAAAAATGTCTTGGAAAAGTTATAGTAACTCTTTCATGTCTACCACACATGTGATTTCTATTTAAATGAGGTAATTGGGAGGTCCTCTGCATTCCCACTGAAGAAGCCGTCTGGGACAGATGCAATAGAATGACGGCAGAAACGGTTTTTTCACCTGGGGGCTTTGTGTTCTTGAATGAGACATTGGTGAGCTGGCCCTAAATGCCCAGGGTCTGTGGCATGGGGGTTATGCGTTTTCTTGGGGTATCTAATGTTTGCATTATTTAATGTGCACTGAAATGAAATTATGTTGTTTTATTTCTACCCCGTTTTCCCGAGTTAATTAATGGACATACCTTCACCATTACGCATGTCGTTTTGACAGCTCTCATCTGACGCAGGCAGCGTTCCAGAGTGTGTTGGTCCGCTGACGTAGCTGTCAGCTGTTGGTCTCATATATATATATATATATATATGCAAACACAGAGGCGCCCGAAGGACGCCAAGAGATGCAGGCTCGCACTCACCACATCAACAGTCCACCGGTAGAAAAAATCAGATCGAGGAACTTGGCATAGTGAAAAAAGTAGTTTGCTTTATTGAAGGTTTCTTATCAAAAAGGTTAAAAGCATGGCGACGCGCGTTTCGCGAGGATCAACCTCGCTTCCTCTGGCCAAGATCACAGTGAACAAAACAGTTTAAAAAGCATAGGGGTGCCTGTCACAATCGAAAGTGCCGTAGCACGTGACCGGGACCCAGAACCAATGGGGAGAAGCCATAGGTCAGTAGCATATTGAATAGAAGTGCCTTGTTGATACAGGCGGCCATTTTGAAGTGGCTAATGTAGTATATCCAATATAAAGGGAAGTCATGTATCAGCATCACATAGACCAAATAAATCAAAATACAGTACAAATTCATATAGCAGATCAATGAAATAATACTTTGATTCAAATAATCCTATAATTAATCATACAATCAGATCTGGACTGAAAAGGAAAAACTTAATTATTAACACATTTAAATAATATCGTCTCAAATACTTTTTGTTAATAACCTAATGAACATGAGAAATACTGTATGCATTTAAGGAACAATCCTTTTCGAATTTACACTATATTTAGATTTTTGTAAATGGTGAACTTGATACGTATACAACAAAATCACCCTGAAAAGTGGTTCTCAGACTTTAAGTGCCGCGAATTTTACTGTTCTACCGACACATAGTCTATGTTTCACACCGTGCTCCACTTAAATGCCAGCACCTTCAAAATTTTTGTCATCTCCAATACTTCTTCTTAATAGGCAGATGAACATGAAAAAATGATAAATGAGTTTAAGGAACAATCCTTTTCAAACCTACCATGTATTGATATTGTTTGTAAATGGTAAACTTAATGCATATGCATCAAAAAAAACCCTGAGAAGTAATTGTCGGACTTTAAGTGCCACGAATTTTACTGTTGAAACAACGCGTAGTATATATTGCACACAGTGCCCCACAGAAAATTATACAAAAAAACACTAGAGAGAAAAAATATATAAACATATGAATTCATTAATTTCAAAAGTCACTTAAATAAAATAACCACTAATATATTACTATCCTCACGAATACAACACATTCATATAACTGTAGAATGACTAGATCAATCTATCAACATTGTTCGCTAATGACCAGATGAATAAAAAGAAGAATGATGGACCGGTTCAAGGATCAATCCTTTCTGACATCAAAATTATTGTTGGTTTTTTGTAAATAAAAGACTTCTTTCATGCTTCTCTAAGATGGAGTGTTGATAACAACTGCTATGTTGAACCATTGACCCATCTAATACAGTTGTAGGACCATATAACAACATATGTCAGTCATTCATCTCAGGATTTACACAAACACATACAATTCTGGATCTTTATTAAGTCCTTTACTGACTGCCTGTAATCGAAGGATCCAACGGCTTTCTAATCTTCGCAGTTCGAGCTCACGATTGCCACCTCTTTTATTAGGAGGGACCCAGTCAATAGGTAACAATTTGACCCTGATGTTCTTCACATCGTGATTTAAATTATAATGTACAGCTAAGGGGTATTTCTTATCGTGGTTTTCTATGGCTCTAAGATGCTGAAGCATCCTTTCCTTAAATTGTTTTATGGTGCTGCCGACATAAATTGCTTTACAGCAGCACTCGATTACATAAACCACAAATTCGGTGGTACACGTAAGATTGTGGTTGATGGTATATTCTGGTGAACCATTATAAGAAAAGGTCTTAGTGCGATGTTCGGTAAAGGTGCAAGTTTTACATCGGGTTTTAGTACATTTAAAAAAGCCAGTTGGATTAAAAGGAGTCAGAGTTGTCTGAGAGGAGCGTATTTTGGAAGACTTGAATTCACTTGAACAAAGAAGGTCTTTCAAATTCTTGTTTCTGCGGAAAGAGAATTGCGGCTTACTGGGAATAATAGACCGCAAGTCTGGATCCATCATGAGTATTTTCCAGTGCTTATGTATTATAGCACTAGTACGAGAGGAGTCTAAACTAAAGGTACTCACAAATCTTGGACAATCAGACTGTTTTTCGAGGGGCTTCATTTTCTCTTTAACCCCTTAACTGCTGGTGCCGAGAGTGTCTCGTCATGATTGCATTGAAACATAATGGATAACCACACCATTATATTTCTTGTGTTAATTTGGTGACAGGTCCCCTTTAAATCCATTTGACGCTAATAAGACCAGATAAGGAATCAATGATATAGTCATTAGATCTAGAGTTTTTATCCCACATCTAGATCTAACGCAATACCATCTATGCTACCTGTGACTCAAATAAAGAAACTAGCGGCTTTGGTCCAATGTTTAAGATTTTCAAAGGAGACATATCCTTTCCCATTTTAAAGATGACCCAGAGAAGTAGTTAACCAACACAATTGTGGGCCTTGCCTCTAAAATTGATAGGCTAGAGTGGAATGAATTCTTCAAAGAAAACGATATCTTCCTACAATGAAGGTGGTTAATCGAGGGGATTGAATTAGATAGCTTTATTAGCTATTTTGTAAATTCTATACCCTCACCTGCTGGTAGACCCAAAAGGGGCTTATGCTCCCTTATGAAAAATATTTCAGATCTAAACACAGGTCACTTAACAACCACCTTTACTGCACAATTGTGGTGAGAACAGCTGTGCAAAACACACACACACACCCACTTAATTTTAAACAAACGTCTGAATGACTTTTCGTCAAACCGAATTTATCCAGCAGTTCAAAAATTAGTAATGACAGTGCTTTGTGCTTTATAAAAACTCAATGGTTATCTTAATAATAGGGCTGTGATTGCATTCCTACAATGGATCACACATGAAAATCTAAGAAATGTTCTCTGTGAAAAAAGGAGGTGCTGATTTATTGAGAGAGCCAGATTGATTCTTGTCTTTATTAGAGGCAGGTTGAAAATGATTTACATATCTAATTACATGCACCCAGATTAATGAA
>JAWLIA010000151.1:0-10159 GCA_034782015.1 Desmognathus tilleyi
TAGCCATGATACTTTTCCAACATAATATTTTTTTGAATGCAGTGTAACTTTTCTAACATTGGTGTACGCTAGGGCATGGAAAAAAGTTAGGGTAAATAACTGCCAGCCACATGGGGCACACCTCCAAAGGTTACCCTCTTGAAAAAAATCGGTACCCACACATGGGTAGATACAGAAAAGTTACGGATGAGGTGAGGACAGTATATATATGGTAATAATGTCAATCCACAGAAAACAGTTTGGGGCAGCAAAATCTGCTGCGACATGACCTGCAATTAATGAAACCCCTGCAAATCATACATGAGGACGTCCTAACGCATGCAACGGTGGGTGAGAGTTGATCGCACCAGGTTTACTAACCAGAATGCCCAGCGGTATACAGAAAGGTTGCTAAATTTACAGATTTTGGCCAAATTGGCTACAAGAATGGTGATCCAACGTGCCGCCATCAACACAGGGCACCTCACCAAGCATACTCCCTACGATGAAGCTGTTGCCACCCATGTGTGGCGGCACCCAAGACACGGGCGGGAGGAGGGCGCAAAATGAGACATGGTAATGTTGAGCAGAGAACTCATTTTAGGGCAAAAGACCTAGATGGTCAGGTACTTACTTCTTGACCTTGGGGACACAGAAAGTCAAGGAAAACCCTGCAAATCATACCTGTATGAAAAGAGGACATCTTAATGCATGCAACAATGGGTGACTTGTGCTAGTCACACTACGTTTTCTACCCAGAATGCCCAGCGGTATATGGAAAAGTTGCAAGGTTTTTAGACAAATTGGCCACAAACAAGTTGACCTACCATGCCACCATCAACACGGGGCACCTCACCCAGTCTACCCATACTCCCTACGATGAAGCTGGTGCCACCCACGTGTGGTTGCACCCAAGCAACGGGAAAGGGGAAGGCGCAAAATGAGGCGTGGGAATGTTTAGCCAAGAACTCATATTTTAGGGCAAAAAAACCTAGATAGCACTTGCTTTTTGACCTTAGGGACAGACATCTAGACAACCCCTGCAAATAATACACATGCAAAAAGAGAACATCCTAACACATGCAACGGTGGGTGACTTGCGTTGGTCACACTAAGTTTACTACCCAGAATGTCTGGCAGTACATGGAAAAGTTGCAAAATCAACAGGTTTTTTGCCAAATCGGCCACAAAAAAGGTGACCTAAGGTGCCGCCATCAAAACGCGGCACCACACCCAGCGTACCCCTACTCCATCCAATGAAGTCGGTGCCACCCATGTGTGGTTGCACCTAAGCCACGGGAGATGGGGGGTGCAAAACGAGATGTGGTGATTGATTTTTCTGTAGGATGTCAGTGTAGCATCCATAAAGTTTTGTGTCTGGAGTGGCAAGATGGCCAAGAAACCCACAAACACCATACAGTCCCAAACAGAGGACTCCCCGATGCACGAAATGGTGTGCAACTTGCATGGGTTACACTAGGTTCACTACCTAGGGGAAAATTGAACAGTAGCAAAAATAAAAAAAAATTATGCCACATTGGTTTCAAAACAGGTACTGCAATGTGCAGGCAAACAAACTACCTTCTATTTCGTAGATGTACGGGTACACCAAATTAGCAGGTGAGGGACACAAAATGAGACCCAGAATGCCGGGTGCTAAGTGGGAAAATTACAGCTTTGTGTCATATTGGCTTAAACATTGGTGCCTGTAACATGCTGGCAATCACGCAAAATACCTTCTCCTGCGTACCTCAACTTCTTACAAGCAATTGGTGCTGACATCCGTGGGTGCACTAAACATGCAGTTGAGGGGAGGGCGCCAAATGAGACCCTGAAGGCCGGGTGAAAAAGAGAAAAGTGGCAGAAATGACAAGAGTTTGGCAGGATTGGGTCTAAAGCATGCACTACAATATCCCCACTAACCCTATATTTGTGTGTGTGTTGCGTGTAGGATGTTTTAGGTTACCTAGGTGGCAGTGT
This sequence comes from Desmognathus tilleyi, assembly GCA_034782015.1. Taxonomy (NCBI): domain Eukaryota; kingdom Metazoa; phylum Chordata; class Amphibia; order Caudata; family Plethodontidae; genus Desmognathus; species Desmognathus tilleyi. The sequence continues at coordinate 1,960 of JAWLIA010000151.1, forward strand.
GGCTGTGTAGGTACACAGCCACACTAACACCTTGGTAAGCTAAAAGCTTACAATAACAGAATACACAGTCTGGGTACTCACCAAGATGCTGCTGGGATGTCCTCTTCACCAACTACCTTTGTAGCTGAAGGGCGAGCATCACCAGATGGGCTCGCTGTCACAATTCTTCCGCTGATGAACTGAATGTTCCCTATAAATGCAACAAAATATATTTTCAAAAATCAATGCATACACAGCCCTACTGAAAACACGCTTCCAAAAGAGTGGTTTCAGAACATGCTCATTGAGATTGAAATATCCAAAAGAGTGTGCCATAGATATTTGAGGCACAGACAAATGGTTCCCAAAAAATGGAAATGAGCTCACAAAAGAGAACAAATGCGCATAATGACTTGAGTGGATTTCCTCAGTGTGCGGGCCCGCATCGCTGGCCCTGTTCACCTGTGTCATGTGTAGAAAATAGTTTTGTTTTACAGTTTATCGATGTAAACCGTAAAGCAAAATTATTTCCTGGTCGAAACACACACTTTACTAGAGAATGGGGCCGGAGAAAGGGGCCCACTTACTGAGGTAAGGAATTTACCCCAAAACCCTACTCTAAGCAGGGGGTTGGCCCCTGCACCCACTGCTCACCTCTTTCCACCCATTCCCCTGCACACACCATTTAATTCCTTGTCGCCCAGTAAAGACTATCCAACCCGTTCCCTACCGCCCCCTGCAAACACTATTCATCTTCTACCGTCCCCCAACAAACACCTTAACTGTTTCCCTTAGAGCGGATTCATGTGGTGGCGTGAATCCGCTCTAAGGGAAATTGATAATCCACCAAAGTGTGTCCTTAGCAGCAGCTGCGCTTATTCCGTGCAGCCGCTGTGTAGGACACGCTTTAGTGGATTGCGCTTTGAAACGTGCTGAAAACGTATGAAAAGAACTAAAAAGCACCACAGAAATACCCACAACAGTATCAGAATGAACGAAGGTTGAAAATGCAATTAAGTTCTGAATGTTCTGGTTCTAGCATCTGCTCTCCTGTGCAATGGCATTTCCACCTCTTGTTTCACCCACACAATGCCTCACTTGAGTAATGGCGCTAGCAATGCTTGCTGCATGGGCTCCTGGACTCAGAAAACTTAAAAGGAGTGGCATTATCAACGACTGCAGCCTTTCAGAAAACTCACAAGTAATGACGTTGCCGATGCATGTCACATCTATCCAAGGACTCAGAAAAGTACCACGGTGGGTGGGCGTAAGAGATGGGTGCTGAATGGATGGTAGAAGTGGGGTGTGGGAGAGAGGGATGGAAGAGAGGTGGGGGAGTGAATGGGCAACTGAATGAGAAGTGAACAGGTGCATGAATGGATAAGTGAGCAAATGGGTAGGAAAGTGGGCATGAGTGAAGGTGTGTCAATTGGAAAGTGGGTGGCTGTGGGTGGGTGGGAGGTGGGCGAGGAGATGAATGGGTAGGCATATGAGTGAGTAGGAACATGGGTGGCTTGATGATTGGCTGAGTGAATGAGTTGATGGGTGGGCAAGTGATGGGTGGAAGAGACTGGATGGATGGCAGCCTACCCTTAGAAACAGCAAGGCAGGCAAGTGATTGAAAGAGTAGACTATTGAGTGAGAGGACAAGTGGGTGGATGGTTTGGTGAGTGGTAAAGGGAGTTAAGGCCAGAGTGGTTGAGTGGTTGGGTACGAGAGTGAACATAAGGATTGGTGAGTGACCCCCACCATCAGACACAGCAAAGCAGGCACTCATTCTCACTACCACCCCTTCCACCTACATAATTCAGAAAAGACTTGGAATTTTTTTATAATCTTTACCTGCAAAAAAGTCATACATACATATTCCTACTCTCGTAAGAACACAACCCTTAAACACAATGGTATTCAACACACATACCTCTAAATTTCTTCTGACGACGGGTCCACTCTCCAAAACCAATTATTGTGGCGCACCAGGTTTGCATTTTATTTTCAGTGAGGAACTGCAAATACAGAAAAACATGTTATAGAAAAGTCTAAAAAGTCAATACATCTAAACACTGGAAAGAAAGAAAGAGGTGACACACTATCACATGTTCTCACACAACACAAACAGGTGAATATTCCAATATGTGCTGGGGCATCAAATCAAGCCATCACCCTGTTCAATACCGAAGGCATACTACCTACTTTTCTAGGCCACCAAATGCATTTGGTGGCAGCGACAGCAAAACCATGCCTCTACAACAGAATGCAGATATGAAGTAATGATTTGCTGGGGCCTCCTAACGCTCATGGCCGCAGCGAATCTCGAAGTGGGCATGCACAGAACATTTGGTGAATGAGCATTGCACACTCACCAAATGTTTTTTGGAAAATCCTGCAGGTGCTGCACACCATTTTGGTGCTTGGTGCACAGAAATCGTGTACAGGGATTCACTGGCAGAGTTGTTGCAAAATGCACAGCGCATATAAATTTGAACTGCTATGGTTCTCACTCCTTTAGCACTAGATATAGCACTGTCTTGGGACACTGAAAGTTCTTCTGGAACAGTGTTCTGTTTGGTAGCAACACAGTACACCAATGACAAGAGTCAAAAAATCTAGTAACAGCCATTATGCTGCTGAGACTCCGATATGGAGTCTCAGCACCTTATAGGCATGCACAGCCCAAACTGCAGACAGAAAACAGTGATGGGCATTATGTCACTGAGACACTGGCAGAGTGATAAAGCACAAAACAGATGAAATTCAAGGTGAAGGCAGAGGGAAAAAGTGGAAGGCAAAGCCAGACAAACAGAATTGTAGGCTTAAATCAGGGGGTGTACAACTCAAATTAGTACAGGGGTCAGAGAAGCGCAGCTGTGTGAACTGGGCTGGAACATAGCCAGAGGTTTGTGGGGGTGGGTTCTCCCCCTAAGAAATTTATATTGAATGAAGTCAAAAATAGCCATTTTGAGATGTACTTAATGTTTTTAGTTTTCTGCCTTTTGGTGTTGTCAGGCACCATGAGGCTAAAACTCTTACTTGTGTGTGAGCTTCTTTTTGCTTGCATGCCCTTTCGGCGATAGCCGGCTGGCAAACTACTTTTCACTCGGCGGAAGCTTATATTGAAATGTTATCCCTCCATCAGTGCTACCTAGTAGCAAGCACTGGCAGAGAGATAAGACTTCAAGCACCTCTTTAACTCTCTCCTTTCTTCCCTTTCCCTCCCCTCTCTTCCCTTCCTCGACCATCTTCACTTCCCTGCCCGACTTGACCATCTGCAGTGCGACACACACATACCTGCAATCATACTCCCCGCAACAAAATAAAATTTCATATAACTAATCCACATACTGCCTGCGTTGATTAACCAGACTCCAATAGCATTTCTATGATCCTTGCAAGCTGCTGATCTATCGGTGGTAGACCTATTTTGCCTATGTCTGCGAAATAGAAGAAGGCCTACAGCCAATGGATCACCAGCTTGCAAGTAGCAGGTAAGTGCTGCTGCAGTTGGGTTAATCAAGACATACAGCATGCGGGTAAGTTTTCTCACCTAACCTACCCCCCAACTACCCAGCAGGTGCACAAATAAGCACGAAAACACATATAGCAGGCATGTGCACACACAGACACACATATGCTCAGAATTCAGCAGAAATTTAAACTAACTCCAGCATCAAGCTGCTCTAGCGCACGAGGACAGGAATGGTGTGGAGAAGGGCATATAAATGGAAAAAAAGGTCTGCCGAGTAAAGAGAAGCGGAGAGGAAAGGGCACAAACCTACAACAGGGGCATGTACATCCAAACAAAGCAGGCGCACACAAAAACACCAGTCCAGGGTGTTTCAAGGTTTACAAGAGACGAGAGCTAAGCCCAGCCTGCTAGGAATAAATCCAAAGCCATTTCATTGCTTAGTTGCTTTTTGTTAAGATTACAGCAGTGTGACTGAAATTTCCTTTCCTTTCCATCGGGGCTATTGGCAGGACACTCAGGGGGTAATTTAGCATCCTTAGCATCCGACTCCACCACGACGCCCAAACACCAATGTACAAGAAGCCGCATACACACCAGCATTCCAGGCACAAACATAAAACTCAAACCCCACCCTCCAACTGCTCCACACGCACCACTCCCAGCAGAGAAACTTCACCCTGCCCCTGATAGAAAGCCTTCACCCATACCGCCCCAACCCATCTATGGCCTCACCAGTGCTCCCCCTCACCATCCCACCCACAACCTCACCAGTCCCCCACACCACATCTCTTCCCCCTACCACCCAGTCCATACCTTGCCCCTAAACCCCCTCACACCCACCCAATAACTCCCCTCTACATTCCCGCCCACCACATTCCTTTCCTTACTAGCCCCGGCCGATCTAATGCCGACCTTAATACCACGTACCCACCCAATACCTCTCCTCAACACCCTCCTCCCACCCAATAAAACACTTCCAACACCCCCACCTTCCAATGTCTCATGACCGCATCCCATAAATCTGCTCGCCACCCCACCTGCACCTCACTTCAGCACCCCAACCACCCATGTCTCACTTCATCAACTCCCACCCACCAGTGTCTCAGCTCATCAACCGCCCATGTCTCACCCCACCACCATCGTATGGTTCACATTAACACCCCAACCATGTCTCACTGCACCCTCCCCTACTCACACACCAATGTCGCACTCCCATGACCATCCAGCATGCAGAAAACTAATGGCACTGGCCAATGCTCATTAAGTTTGGTAACATAACTATTGTGCTACAGGAAGTCTCAATGTGTAGGAGTGCTCAAGTTCCTGCAGTAGGGGTATTTTGTGAATTCCAAGACACTCAGGCTTAGTCCAATCTCCCTTATAAAAAAAATCTGCAGTATAATGTAAAAACATTCTGTAGGCTTGGTACTGCAGTCTTTTGGACAAAGTAAACTGCAGTACATTCTACAGTATATTTACTGGTGTAGAGGGTATTAAGGTGGGTTGGATGACTTCCCACCTTAATGCCCTCTACCCATCCAATACCCGCACCTGCCAATGTCTCATGACCACATCCCATCAATCTGCTGTAATAGCTCACCACCCCACCCCAACCACCAATGTCTCACTTCATCAACTCCAACCCACTAATGTCTCAGCTCATCAATGCCCCCATGTCTCACATTACCACCCCCAACCATGCCTCACTGCACCTGATCCCCAGCCCACACACCAATGTCTCACTCCTATGACCATCCAGCATGCAGAAGACTAATGGCATTGGCCAATGCTTGTTAAGTTAGGTAACATAACTGAAGCAATGCAGGAAGTCTCAATGTGCAGGAGTGCTCAAGTTCTTGCAGTAGGGACATTTAACGAATTCCAAAACACTCCGGCTTAGTCCAGTCTGCCAGGAAAAAATTAAAGTTCAAATGCTGTTATTGCTCCCATTTACCTTCAGTTAAAGGACCAGTCGGTGCAAAAATCACTCCTAATTTTTAATACTGCATTTTAAAGTACTCAATTAGCACTATAAAATACATATTTTCTTAAAGCCAAAGTCAGGAGTGCTTTTAGAGATATGATGATGTGACATTGCCTCCACACTCCACCTCAGCAGGCTTGCCAGACGAACATGCGTTTACTTTATTGTATGTAAATGTGACTGCCACCAAGTGGTGTTTTATGACCCTCCACAACTTTCCTGGAAATAGATGCTGTTATATTATGGGCTGTGAGGGATGCTTGCCCTCGGAAACACCAGTCATCTTGTTTTATCTGCTGAAAGCCAGAAATCTAATTGGTTTATTACCCTATTGCTAAGCAACTCACTAGCAGAGCAACTGACCGTCTGCACTTAGAAACAAACTGCCTCGCTTAACAAGATGCAAATGTTCCCAAACTGTATTTTTAAAATACAGTATGAGCAAACCAATAGAAACGTTTCCTTTAAAAAAAATATGCATTTTATGAATAAAACTTGAGATTATGAAAAAAAAATATGCATTTTAAAGTGCTAATTGAGTACTTTAAAATGCACTAAAGACAATTAGGAGTGATTTTATTTTTTACTGGACTGGTCCTTTAATATTACAGCAGTGCAATTTCCATACATTTCATTTGCGATTTTTGGAGGATACTTGGGGCTTTAGTCCCCTTGGCTCCTCCAAACCTCACTGCTGACCACCCTTCCCCCTCCCCATCACAACAGCGCCTATGTCCTGCAGGCCTGAGTGAAGATTAGAGGCCGGGCATCAGCGTGCATGGAATTTTAACAACACACGTTTCAAACGTTTAATTCACTTTTCCTAAACCTTTACATCCTGACTCCCGCACACGTGCCCTGTCTTATCGGCCTCTCTCTCGTGCTCTCCCTCTCCCACAAACACCTCGAGCCTTCCATTCCCGGGATTCACCCAAACAAAGCTCCAAGCACATTCCTACCTTCAACTATTTTGTGCATTTGCATTTTCTTCTGCGAGCCTCACACCCTCAGCAAAGGTAGGAACGCTGGATCGATTCTCCTGTCCTTCTGTGGGAAAATAGTAGAACGAAAGCGCGCTAGCTGCTTGATTCAAAAGTTATACGATGCTTTGCTTCGGCAATGCGATGACGTCAGCGCGCCTGCACGTCAGGATTCAGGCATGCCGGGTTTTGTAGTCCCTCAAATGATTGAATGCCTTTCAGGTTTAGCTTTCAAATGAGGGAAAAGAAGAAATCCTGTACAAAGACAGTACAGTATGTATTTTGATTATGTTAAAAATATGTACAGTATGTACAGTATGTTTGATTATGTTAAAAATACATACAGTATGTTTATGTTAAAAATATGTACAGTATGTTTGATTATGTTAAAAATATACTGTTTTTTAAATTATTTACAATAGAAATTGAAACCAAAAATTCATGTATGCAGTTTTTTGTGCCTTTTGAAGAGGAAGTGGATTTTCTTTAACAAAATATATATAGAGAATACATTTCCGTTACGTGTGAATTATGGACAAGCATTGCCATTCAATGGTTCTGGGGATGTTGTAATAAAGCACAAGTCCAAAGGCTTTTTAAATGTCACCAGAACCATGAGATGCCATTCTTGCACCATAATTCACAAACTACCTGTGATGCATTTTTTATTTATGATGTTTTATATCATGCTTTTCTTTGGGAGTTCAATTACTTAGCAGAGGGGTTTAAAGGTGTTGAAATCATGATCCCCCTCCCCCCTTATAGTCCACTGAATCATGGGTGTTTCCAGGTTTTCAATGAACTCGGGGCTAAGCCCACACTGCCAGGAATACATGAACGTTTAAAAGCACTTTTATTGTTCCCATTTCTGTGCTGTTGAGATTCCAGCAGTGCAGAGTACAATTTACATTCCTTTCATCCAGGGCTATTGCCAGGACACTGGAGTCTTTAGCCCTCATAGTCCGCCACAAACAACGCCTTTGCGAGTTAGCAAAGGGCACAGGAGTGGTAGCATCGGTTGCTGTGGAGTTCTGTACAGAGACTGAAGCTGATGCATACCTGAACTTCACTATGCATCGGTCTCGGCGCCACATTTAGACAGATTACATGAAGCAGAGTAGGTTTGGCAGAAAGTGTTAGTGACCGATTATTCAGGTCATAAGCTCAGGGCCTTGGCCACTGCATCATTCACAGGAAAGTCACATGATGAGGTGGCGTGAGTAGGAACTCTTCGAGCCATAAAACAGGTGAGACGGTTCCTACCTAACAGATGGTCACCCAGGAAAGGACTTTTCTCTGTAACTGGGAATTTAAGGTACCTCGCTCCTATGATAGGGATGGGCTTCAACTATTTCCCAACTTGTCATCAATACTCCGATCACATAGTTTGTTTCGGGGATTCTGCAGGAAGAGTTAGCCTTCTCATTAATGTTATCAGGCTTGAACCGTTGAATTGAACTTTCCTTTTAGATTCTACTTTGCACGTTATATATTTTGCTTAATTTTTCAGCCATCATAAATATCTCTTGGTGATTTGAAGTTTTGTGTAGATCGCGAAACCTCTGGAGTCTACCCTAAGCTCTTGCGGTTGGGTACATCTTCACGCCAGAGAAGCTACTCTTTCAACCCTATTGCTTCATGTCAATTTTTTTTATTGCCTTTAGTAACGTACATCTTTAAATGAAGGAGATATTTTATATTTAAATAAACAAGGAAAACTACTAGTACAGAGGATTATTTTTACAGAACAAAGAACAAACATAAATACAGAAAAAATGCTAAAAAAAAGAA
>JAWLIA010000152.1:0-10151 GCA_034782015.1 Desmognathus tilleyi
GATCAAACAGAAAAAAATGAATAAAAATAATTTACAATTATGTTTTTTGTGTTTAGTATGATATGATTTAGTTCGTTCTTTGTATGGGATAGCTTAGGCCACATTTTCTATTTATCCACTGAGAGATCTTGTTTTCAAAAGTATTGTAGTACCCAGGTGGTATCTCTCAAAGACTGGGTGGTCCATTTGTTTGTACAAGTGCGTGTGTGGCCCCTTGGGTCACTGGACCTTTTGTTCCCTCACTTCTTTTCTCCCCGGTTGTCTCTTCTCTGTTTGTTGGTCTATTATTGTTTTCTTTGATTGTATTGTTTCAAGTTGTTTTCAACTATGGCTGAAGATCCAACAGCCAAATATACTGAGGAATTTATCACTAAATTATTGAATGATGCCACTGGTTTTGGGGATTCTATTCCCAAGTCCACTTTTGACCAACTCACTGAGTGGGAGAGTCTTTCCAATACCAAGAAGAGACTCATTAGAAATGAATTGCATGGTACACTTATGTTGGAATATCTACGTCAGAAAACGATTCCTCAGGGTTTAGTAGTTAGGATCCAACCTAAGTTGTTCTTGGATAACCTCGAGTTTCGTAAATCTTGGAGTGCGATTGCGATTAGGTGTAGTAGAGAATGGCTTTGTTTAATCATTGATACTGCTCGTAACACTGCTGTTATAATCAATGAAGAAATGCTTAAAACTGAGGAAGAATTAAAAAATAAACTTGATCTCACCCTTTTTAAAAAACGATTGGAAGAATTGAACAAATCTATTTTAGACTTTAAGGAAGAAAGTCTTTTTGAAAAAATCAATAAACTTAAAAAAGATGCTAGTAATTTTGCCATTGAGCGTGTCCATCCATATGTGGTTAAAGATTACTTTGAGAAAAAAGAAAATGTCAGGGCACAGTATCATAACCAAACACAATATCAAAATCAACCACGTCGAGTACGGTTTGGTGATAATTCATACTCTAGTACAAGTGGTGAAAGTGACAATGAAGAGAGACAGGAATTTCAACCCTTCTCGGGTCCATGGGGTCAAAGAGGGAACCGACGCAACAATAGAATGCACCCTGGGAATCGTTTTTTAGGACGGGGTCGGCCACACAGACGTCCGCGTTGGGCTCCATCGGACAGACAGGAACCAAGGACCCTAAGGAGCGGCCAGACATACTTCTGAACCTCTCTAGTTATTCTTTAACACCTATTGAGAAGGATGTCCTTAATATGGGCCTAGGTTTTGTAGAGACACATCAGTTTGATGATTTTCAATTTCGAATTGAGCTCCAAGGTTTTTTCAGGAGTATCCGCCTCAAACAATTTTTTGTAGATAATTCCTTTCCTGATGATAGTCTCACCAACCTACGTAACCCGTCTAAATTTACTCCTTCTAACAATATGTGTCCCCCTGAGACCATTGTATTCGAAAAACGTGTCCTAGCTGACATTGAGAAACTCAAAAATGAAGCTAAAAAACCAGCTTTTGTGAATATGTCTAAAAAACAAAAAGAAGCACTTTCTTCCTTGAAAAATAATAAAGAGATTGTTATACAACAGGCAGACAAGGGTGGGGCGATTGTTATTCAAAATCGCTCTTCTTACATAAAAGAATGCTATCGTCTCTTAAATGATGAGAATAACTACATCAAATTACCATCGGATCCCACTTCTAGACTTAAGAAGGAGATCTGTGACCGAGTAACCAGGTTTGAAAAAACTGGTATTCTAAACAAAAAAGAATGCGATTTTCTCATGAGAGATGAGCCTCGCATCCCTATTTTTTACACTCTTCCAAAAGTGCATAAACGTTTAGAGGATCCACCCGGGAGACCTATCGTCTCCGGGTGTGATTCCCTTCTTGAACCTTTAGCCACTTTTGCTGATTTTTTTCTGAAAGAAGAAATTCCTAAAATGCGCAGTTACATCAAAAACAGTACTGCTGTTATAAAGCTGATGGAAAATAAAGAGTTTGTAATTGGCGAACAACTTTTTCTTACTCTAGACGTGGAGTCTTTGTATACTTCTATTCCTCAAGATCGTACTTTAGAAGTAGTACAAAGCAAGCTGGAATCTTTGGAAAAAGATATTCCAGTTCCATTCATATTGTGGTGTGTCGAGTTTGCCTTGATGAACAATTTTTTCAAATTTGAGGATACTTTCTACTTACAAAAGGGCGGCACCGCTATGGGCGCGGTTTTTGCACCTTCTTTGGCAAACCTTTTTGTTGAGTGGTTCGAGAATAAATGGATCTTGGACTCCAATGCCAACCCCTTTTTTTCCCAAATTGACTTTTTTGGAAGATACATTGATGATATCCTCATGGTTTGGAGGGGCACTGTTGAGTCCGCCAATCAGTTTGGCAATTGGATCAATACTTTAGACCCGTGTCTCAAGTTTACCATCAATGTTGCAGCCGAGGAGATACATTTTTTGGATCTTTCCATCTTTGTAAAAAATGGCCATTTGGCCACCAAGATGTTTGTAAAACCGACTGACCGTAATGCTTTGCTGGATTTTTCCAGCTCCCATCCACGTGCCCTACGTGAAAATCTTCCGTATGGGCAATTTTTACGAGTTAGAAGGAATTGCACTAACAAGGAGGATTTTGAGGCCTTCTCTGACATTCTTTCAAACAAACTCAAAGAGAAGGGTTATCCATCTAAAATTGTCAAACAAAGTCGCAAACGTGCCAAAAACACCAATAGAACAGTTCTACTCGATGAAATTCCAAAATCCAAGAGTAATAGACCTGTCTGTGTGACTACATTTAACCATCTGACATATGACTGCCAAAAAATCATCAAAAAGCACTGGCATTTGATCTCTAATGCCAAAGGGAATTTAGAACAGCCCCTCTTTGCTCTTAAAAAGAGCAAGAACATTCGTGACCATGTGATTAGAAGTAACATCTTTGAAAAAAAGCCTCTCCAGCCCACTCTGACCCAACTGTGGAAGTTTCCTACGTTAAATGGTCATCATCCATGCAAAAATTGTGTTGAATGTGCCTTTACATCTAAAACCTTCCAACTTGATCTTGGTCTCAGTCGCCCTGTTCTTCAAAATAAATTCACCACTTGTAAAAGTACAAATGTCATTTATCTGATCTGGTGCCCTTGCAATCTACGCTATGTGGGTCAAACAACTAGAGAGGTCCATCTACGCATTGGGGAACATAGAAGTCGTATTAGAAATCTCACAAAAAATGTTCCCTTGGTGCCCCACTTCTCAGAAGCTAATCATGTTGATACCGATTTGCGTTGGACCGTTCTTGAAAAAATCACAGTAACTGGTACCAACCACATTGCCTCCACATTGAATAGAAGGGAGCTCTTTTGGATTCAGAAATTAGACAGTGAATTACATGGGCTTAATGAGACGGTCAACTGGTCGGCAGCATTATGATTGACATTTTCCCCTGACGTTCAGTAACCTCTTGGTTTTTGTTGCACAGTAAGTTTCGCTGCTATACTCTGCGTATACTAAATATATTTTTTCGGCACCATTCAGCATTACATCTGTGCCGTGTATAATGTTCTACTCGTAGTATACATTATTATGACGTTCGTGCCGCTGTTCTTGGGTTTCACCTGTTTGTGTAAAGGTACCCTTTCCCACGGCACTTCGTAGTTTACTCTGCAGCCCTTTTTCCTTGTAAGATGGCGTTCTGCCGCTAGGCGCTTCTCAGTCCTATTTCCATTTCCATTGAAATGTCCCTTTAAAAGGGATTCGGGCACGGCGGCTTGCATACTCGGCGGGACGGCGTGGTGACTGATGGCGTATCGCTCTCTTCAATAACTCACAAAGTAAGTTATCAGGCCTTTGCGTTGGGTCTGTTGTGCTCCCTTCAATCTAATTTTCTTACTAGTGTGTTGGTTTATTTTTCAGTAACATCCCATCTTTGCAAATACTTTCTGCCGTCTGTGGTCATGACTAGGCGCACAATTTTATTTACCATTTTGGGTAAGTTATGTATGCTATGCTTTGTAGCCTTTTCATCCTATTAGTAGTCTTTGGACTAATTGTTATTTTCCGCTTTTTTTCCCCTTTCCCTTACTTTAGAAACTTCCTAATACAGGTAAACGCCACTCACGTCGTCCCCGTCTCTCTTTTTGGTTTTTGCAAGTGAATACTTTACTCCTGAGCTTCTTAAAAACCGTTTTACTGAGGTATGACTGACCTTTTCAACGTGGTGTGTGTCAGCTGATATTCTCTGTTGGTTTTAAACTTACAGATTGTGTCTTTTACATTTTGTAGCCTTGTTTGCACTTCTGCACTTCGGGTTCATCAAAAACCTCTTTTGTCTTTGGATACTACTCCGTTTGCCTGACGATTGTCATTATGTACACTCGTCTTGTGTGAAGGTATGTGGGTTTTCCATGGAGTTGGCTACTTGCAAATTGCATTTTTCTTCTTAGTTTCTTCTTGGTGGCTCTCCCATTCATAATTACTCAATGAAAATTGGTTCAAAAAGTTGTGTAGATGAACTAAATGAAATATATGTTGTTAATTGTTTTCATTAGGTAGTGTTTTCATGTATTTTTGATGGGGAGGGATTTTCCGGGTGAGGAAGAATGTGTATGACACTTATCGTCATTTGAAATTAATTTAAAATTATTTGAGTCATCTTCACTCATTTGATGTAATAAACTCACAATTGTGATTCTTGAACAATGAAATGATGTACGTATAGAAATGTGTAAAATCTGTCTCCATTGATTCAATAGGAGACTGCCTTGTTGGAAATGTGGTTCTATTGTGCTATCCCATATTTATGTTTTGTTCATGTGGTATGTTGTGTGTTTGTAGGTCCCTGAGGAATGTCCTGAACCTGTTTTGGTCTCTCGCTGGACTGAAACGTGCACGTCGGACTTTTTCTTCACGTCTCCATCGTGTTCTTAAAGACTTCTTCATGATGGATGATATGTTTTTAACTTTTATATTATATGCATTGGTTTGATATATGTTTTTGTTTTTAACTTTTGTATAACTATGAAAAAATCCTTTTTGATCAAACAGAAAAAAATGAATAAAAATAATTTACAATTATGTTTTTTGTGTTTAGTATGATATGATTTAGTTCGTTTTTTGTATGGGATAGCTTAGGCCACATTTTCTATTTATCCACTGAGAGATCTTGTTTTCAAAAGTATTGTAGTACCCAGGTGGTATCTCTCAAAGACTGGGTGGTCCATTTGTTTGTACAAGTGCGTGTGTGGCCCCTTGGGTCACTGGACCTTTTGTTCCCTCACTTCTTTTCTCCCCGGTTGTCTCTTCTCTGTTTGTTGGTCTATTATTGTTTTCTTTGATTGTATTGTTTCAAGTTGTTTTCAACTATGGCTGAAGATCCAACAGCCAAATATACTGAGGAATTTATCACTAAATTATTGAATGATGCCACTGGTTTTGGGGATTCTATTCCCAAGTCCACTTTTGACCAACTCACTGAGTGGGAGAGTCTTTCCAATACCAAGAAGAGACTCATTAGAAATGAATTGCATGGTACACTTATGTTGGAATATCTACGTCAGAAAACGATTCCTCAGGGTTTAGTAGTTAGGATCCAACCTAAGTTGTTCTTGGATAACCTCGAGTTTCGTAAATCTTGGAGTGCGATTGCGATTAGGTGTAGTAGAGAATGGCTTTGTTTAATCATTGATACTGCTCGTAACACTGCTGTTATAATCAATGAAGAAATGCTTAAAACTGAGGAAGAATTAAAAAATAAACTTGATCTCACCCTTTTTAAAAAACGATTGGAAGAATTGAACAAATCTATTTTAGACTTTAAGGAAGAAAGTCTTTTTGAAAAAATCAATAAACTTAAAAAAGATGCTAGTAATTTTGCCATTGAGCGTGTCCATCCATATGTGGTTAAAGATTACTTTGAGAAAAAAGAAAATGTCAGGGCACAGTATCATAACCAAACACAATATCAAAATCAACCACGTCGAGTACGGTTTGGTGATAATTCATACTCTAGTACAAGTGGTGAAAGTGACAATGAAGAGAGACAGGAATTTCAACCCTTCTCGGGTCCATGGGGTCAAAGAGGGAACCGACGCAACAATAGAATGCACCCTGGGAATCGTTTTTTAGGACGGGGTCGGCCACACAGACGTCCGCGTTGGGCTCCATCGGACAGACAGGAACCAAGGACCCTAAGGAGCGGCCAGACATACTTCTGAACCTCTCTAGTTATTCTTTAACACCTATTGAGAAGGATGTCCTTAATATGGGCCTAGGTTTTGTAGAGACACATCAGTTTGATGATTTTCAATTTCGAATTGAGCTCCAAGGTTTTTTCAGGAGTATCCGCCTCAAACAATTTTTTGTAGATAATTCCTTTCCTGATGATAGTCTCACCAACCTACGTAACCCGTCTAAATTTACTCCTTCTAACAATATGTGTCCCCCTGAGACCATTGTATTCGAAAAACGTGTCCTAGCTGACATTGAGAAACTCAAAAATGAAGCTAAAAAACCAGCTTTTGTGAATATGTCTAAAAAACAAAAAGAAGCACTTTCTTCCTTGAAAAATAATAAAGAGATTGTTATACAACAGGCAGACAAGGGTGGGGCGATTGTTATTCAAAATCGCTCTTCTTACATAAAAGAATGCTATCGTCTCTTAAATGATGAGAATAACTACATCAAATTACCATCGGATCCCACTTCTAGACTTAAGAAGGAGATCTGTGACCGAGTAACCAGGTTTGAAAAAACTGGTATTCTAAACAAAAAAGAATGCGATTTTCTCATGAGAGATGAGCCTCGCATCCCTATTTTTTACACTCTTCCAAAAGTGCATAAACGTTTAGAGGATCCACCCGGGAGACCTATCGTCTCCGGGTGTGATTCCCTTCTTGAACCTTTAGCCACTTTTGCTGATTTTTTTCTGAAAGAAGAAATTCCTAAAATGCGCAGTTACATCAAAAACAGTACTGCTGTTATAAAGCTGATGGAAAATAAAGAGTTTGTAATTGGCGAACAACTTTTTCTTACTCTAGACGTGGAGTCTTTGTATACTTCTATTCCTCAAGATCGTACTTTAGAAGTAGTACAAAGCAAGCTGGAATCTTTGGAAAAAGATATTCCAGTTCCATTCATATTGTGGTGTGTCGAGTTTGCCTTGATGAACAATTTTTTCAAATTTGAGGATACTTTCTACTTACAAAAGGGCGGCACCGCTATGGGCGCGGTTTTTGCACCTTCTTTGGCAAACCTTTTTGTTGAGTGGTTCGAGAATAAATGGATCTTGGACTCCAATGCCAACCCCTTTTTTTCCCAAATTGACTTTTTTGGAAGATACATTGATGATATCCTCATGGTTTGGAGGGGCACTGTTGAGTCCGCCAATCAGTTTGGCAATTGGATCAATACTTTAGACCCGTGTCTCAAGTTTACCATCAATGTTGCAGCCGAGGAGATACATTTTTTGGATCTTTCCATCTTTGTAAAAAATGGCCATTTGGCCACCAAGATGTTTGTAAAACCGACTGACCGTAATGCTTTGCTGGATTTTTCCAGCTCCCATCCACGTGCCCTACGTGAAAATCTTCCGTATGGGCAATTTTTACGAGTTAGAAGGAATTGCACTAACAAGGAGGATTTTGAGGCCTTCTCTGACATTCTTTCAAACAAACTCAAAGAGAAGGGTTATCCATCTAAAATTGTCAAACAAAGTCGCAAACGTGCCAAAAACACCAATAGAACAGTTCTACTCGATGAAATTCCAAAATCCAAGAGTAATAGACCTGTCTGTGTGACTACATTTAACCATCTGACATATGACTGCCAAAAAATCATCAAAAAGCACTGGCATTTGATCTCTAATGCCAAAGGGAATTTAGAACAGCCCCTCTTTGCTCTTAAAAAGAGCAAGAACATTCGTGACCATGTGATTAGAAGTAACATCTTTGAAAAAAAGCCTCTCCAGCCCACTCTGACCCAACTGTGGAAGTTTCCTACGTTAAATGGTCATCATCCATGCAAAAATTGTGTTGAATGTGCCTTTACATCTAAAACCTTCCAACTTGATCTTGGTCTCAGTCGCCCTGTTCTTCAAAATAAATTCACCACTTGTAAAAGTACAAATGTCATTTATCTGATCTGGTGCCCTTGCAATCTACGCTATGTGGGTCAAACAACTAGAGAGGTCCATCTACGCATTGGGGAACATAGAAGTCGTATTAGAAATCTCACAAAAAATGTTCCCTTGGTGCCCCACTTCTCAGAAGCTAATCATGTTGATACCGATTTGCGTTGGACCGTTCTTGAAAAAATCACAGTAACTGGTACCAACCACATTGCCTCCACATTGAATAGAAGGGAGCTCTTTTGGATTCAGAAATTAGACAGTGAATTACATGGGCTTAATGAGACGGTCAACTGGTCGGCAGCATTATGATTGACATTTTCCCCTGACGTTCAGTAACCTCTTGGTTTTTGTTGCACAGTAAGTTTCGCTGCTATACTCTGCGTATACTAAATATATTTTTTCGGCACCATTCAGCATTACATCTGTGCCGTGTATAATGTTCTACTCGTAGTATACATTATTATGACGTTCGTGCCGCTGTTCTTGGGTTTCACCTGTTTGTGTAAAGGTACCCTTTCCCACGGCACTTCGTAGTTTACTCTGCAGCCCTTTTTCCTTGTAAGATGGCGTTCTGCCGCTAGGCGCTTCTCAGTCCTATTTCCATTTCCATTGAAATGTCCCTTTAAAAGGGATTCGGGCACGGCGGCTTGCATACTCGGCGGGACGGCGTGGTGACTGATGGCGTATCGCTCTCTTCAATAACTCACAAAGTAAGTTATCAGGCCTTTGCGTTGGGTCTGTTGTGCTCCCTTCAATCTAATTTTCTTACTAGTGTGTTGGTTTATTTTTCAGTAACATCCCATCTTTGCAAATACTTTCTGCCGTCTGTGGTCATGACTAGGCGCACAATTTTATTTACCATTTTGGGTAAGTTATGTATGCTATGCTTTGTAGCCTTTTCATCCTATTAGTAGTCTTTGGACTAATTGTTATTTTCCGCTTTTTTTCCCCTTTCCCTTACTTTAGAAACTTCCTAATACAGGTAAACGCCACTCACGTCGTCCCCGTCTCTCTTTTTGGTTTTTGCAAGTGAATACTTTACTCCTGAGCTTCTTAAAAACCGTTTTACTGAGGTATGACTGACCTTTTCAACGTGGTGTGTGTCAGCTGATATTCTCTGTTGGTTTTAAACTTACAGATTGTGTCTTTTACATTTTGTAGCCTTGTTTGCACTTCTGCACTTCGGGTTCATCAAAAACCTCTTTTGTCTTTGGATACTACTCCGTTTGCCTGACGATTGTCATTATGTACACTCGTCTTGTGTGAAGGTATGTGGGTTTTCCATGGAGTTGGCTACTTGCAAATTGCATTTTTCTTCTTAGTTTCTTCTTGGTGGCTCTCCCATTCATAATTACTCAATGAAAATTGGTTCAAAAAGTTGTGTAGATGAACTAAATGAAATATATGTTGTTAATTGTTTTCATTAGGTAGTGTTTTCATGTATTTTTGATGGGGAGGGATTTTCCGGGTGAGGAAGAATGTGTATGACACTTATCGTCATTTGAAATTAATTTAAAATTATTTGAGTCATCTTCACTCATTTGATGTAATAAACTCACAATTGTGATTCTTGAACAATGAAATGATGTACGTATAGAAATGTGTAAAATCTGTCTCCATTGATTCAATAGGAGACTGCCTTGTTGGAAATGTGGTTCTATTGTGCTATCCCATATTTATGTTTTGTTCATGTGGTATGTTGTGTGTTTGTAGGTCCCTGAGGAATGTCCTGAACCTGTTTTGGTCTCTCGCTGGACTGAAACGTGCACGTCGGACTTTTTCTTCACGTCTCCATCGTGTTCTTAAAGACTTCTTCATGATGGATGATATGTTTTTAACTTTTATATTATATGCATTGGTTTGATATATGTTTTTGTTTTTAACTTTTGTATAACTATGAAAAAATCCTTTTTGATCAAACAGAAAAAAATGAATAAAAATAATTTACAATTATGTTTTTTGTGTTTAGTATGATATGATTTAGTTCGTTCTTTGTATGGGATAGCTTAGGCCACATTTTCTATTTATCCACTGAGAGATCTTGTTTTCAAAAG
>JAWLIA010000153.1:0-10149 GCA_034782015.1 Desmognathus tilleyi
GACTAGAAGCTGCAATGCTAAATGTCCTCCCCAAAATGACACAATCTGTACACAGATGGGCGAACGTTGCGATTACTCTGGCGAAGCGTAGAATAGCGTTGAACTGGATGAGGGGCAAGACACCAGCGATCAAAGTCTGGTGGAGGGATCTGGCGTTCTGTGCAGACAGGGAAGAAATTGCTGTGAATCTCATGAAAAGGACGCAACGACCTAAGGACAAATGGGCAGAATTTAAAAATTATTTGTTCCAGAAGAAGATTGTGAGTGATGAAAAGGAAGTTGGCGAAGAGTGAAAATAATACGTAGTGGATTGATGGCAGATAATTAAATGAGATGTATGATTGGATAGGAGAGCGAAGACCGTTTGTAATGAAGCATTTGATTATGATGAGTAAGTGCGGGGGAGACCAAAGAGAGACGACTGGTTGACTGGTTTGGGGGGTTGTTTGGTTGTATTATTGTTAAATGTGTATAATGGAAACTGTAATTATTGAATACAAAGGATACTCAGGAATGTTGGACAAGCATGGTCCTCTACAGATCTGAGGCTGTCCGAACCCCCCTGAGGGAGAGCAGTAGAGGGAGGGAGGGAAGGTGATGAAGGGGAGGTAAGATAGGGAGGTAAGGAGAAGGGAGTGGAAAAGAGAATGGAAAGGAAGCGAGGAGAGAATGGGAGGCAAGGCAGGAGAGGAGGGGATGGGAAGAGGTGAATGGATTCAGGGGGTTAATGGCCCTCTTTAAGCCTTTGAATTGGAGGGGCGCTGTTGAGCGCGCGCAAGATGGCCGCCTTCATGTGAGGCTCTCGTCGAGGCGTGACAATCCTTCGGCATCGCCGCGGAGGGAGTGATGGCACTGACATGAAAACTAGATATTCAGGATCCTGAAGCCTTGCTGCACACGGTGATGTGCTTCTTTTTAAAAAAGGCGACTTTAATCCTGATTTGGCCTTCCATGCGGTAGGCCTCATCGACAATGGCTGCCGTGAGAGGTGAGGGGATGTGAGTGGGGGACCCTGCCGGGGCTATAATACTAGATCCGGGACCTGAGGGAGGCCTGCGAGTAACCCAGGGAGTCTTGTCCCCGCGGGGGTCGGTGGAGGGCTCGGGCCGTAGGGCTCGGGACCTTGGCGGACTTGTGTGGGGCGGGGCACTCGGGGCTCGTGGGCGCCTTGTTACCGGGGTCTTCCTCGGGGCGTGGGCCTCGGGCTCCTGAAGCCGTACATATTCCTGACTGTGCCCTGGCAGGGGGCTAAAGTTTGTGGCCTCCCCCCACTCGTGCCTCGAAAATAAGATCGCCGAATATACGCTTCTCCCTGAAAGCCGCCGTGAAGACTGAACTGAAAAAAGGCAATATGGATGTAACCCGGTTCCGAGCTCTGCTCCGTCACATTGGTGAGAGACCCCTGCCCGTCTACATCTTTTTCTACATCTGAAAATAGAAACCAAGTGTTGGCTGCACAAATATACTGAAAAGTGCGAGCGGATTGCTGCAGGCACGTGCTCAGTATCCTTCTCGAACACGAACTGGATAACTATTGGCACGTGATCAGTGCCATTTCTGAACACGAGCTGGATTGCTGACGGCACGTGCTCGGTGCCATTTTTGAACACGCATTACTGCCCGACTGCACTATGGGGAAAAAAGACGGAAAGAAGCAGACCACGCTGGATAGCTACAGACAGACGAGCGAGCAGGGTGCCGCCTCTCAAACCCCAGAGCCTGAGAAAGATGACCCTTCACTGGAAGGGAAAATACGATCTATGTTTGCAGAACTCCAAAAGGGAATTGGCCAAATAAACGATAAACTAGATGCGCAAGGTACTTGTCTGACCGGATTACAAACAGCCGTAGATTCATTGAAGACAAAAACGCAGCAGACAGAGCAGAGATTGGGAGACACTGAGTCTAAGGTCGACTCTCTAACTAGACGCCTGGAGAAAGCTGAAAATCATATTACAGAACTGAAGAACAAACAAGAAGACCTTGAAGGGCGTTCGCGCAGAAACAACCTACGCATACTTGGGCTAGAGGAGAGCCACACAGCAAGACCACTAGAGCCCCTCATGGAAGCAATTATACGTGAACTCATAGGGGAAGATGGCCTCTCCCCCATGTTTGTCATTGAGAGGGCTCACAGATCGCCTGCTTCAAAACCTCTAGTGGGAGCTCCTCCTCGCCCGGTCATTCTACGATTGCTCAACTACAGGGACCGCGACGCAATACTAAGGATAGCACGAGAGAAAGGCGACCTGAGATATAAGGGATCTAGGATTTCGATCTATCCTGATTTTACTCTGTCTGTTCAGAATGCGAGACGTGCTTTCCTGGATGTGAAAGACACGTTACGCAACAATGATGTACAGTATTCGATGATGTATCCGGCTAGATTGCGCGTTATCTGGAATGAAAAGACCTGGATATTTGATAATCAGACTGCCGCTGAGACATTTGTGATGGACAATATTGGAGAACTGCAACGAAGACCACCTAGACCATCGAGGACAAATAATAGACGACGGAGACACGGAACTGGGGAACCAACAGAACAGCGCGACACGGCGGCCGAGGGTGGAACTTCAGAGGCGACAGGCTCGCTATTAACACTAGTCACTACTGGATGACGTGAAACAAAATGGCGAGAACTGAATTTTCATCTTGTAACAGTGTAAAATGTGCCGGTGGCTCCCTCTGCTGGCTAGATGCAGGTGCTTTTTTTAATATAAGAGAATTATGTAACATTAAGTATGCGCCAGACGATAGCCTTCCCCCCAAGCGATTGCTTATAAGTGTGGGTGATATTTTTTTTTGGATTTTTTGTTTAGTATTAGTTTAGGTTAGAGAGTGAATGTGGTTGTAAGTATGATTGGAGAATTGGGATTCACTGGATGTAAGTTGGGGAACCATCTAGTGTGGGAGGGAATAGGGGTATTTTGGGTATGTATATATATTGTTTTAGTTGTGTGTAGTTTTTTTTTGGTCGGAAATCTCAGGAGAGGCATGGAGGGGGAGACTTGCAGCATTAAAAGGAAAAAAGAGTATGAGATGGTGGAGGTGTGGACGAGGAGAGCGTGGTTAGAGAATGGAATAAATGACCAGTAGGAACATAGAGAAACTACGAATAATGACCTGGAATGTTAGAGGCCTGAATTGTCCCATGAAGATAAGGAAAATAGGAAGATATGCGGAACGTCAAAATATAGATGTATTAATGTTGCAAGAAACGCATTTGATGAAGGAAAATCATAGCTCTATGTTGCCGCGATGGTCAGGACCTAGAGGGGGCGCTGCTTATTCAAGATATGCTAGAGGTGTGGTTATACTTACACGGAAACATCTCCCCCTAAGAATACATGATGTAAAAGCAGATGATGCAGGTAGATGGATATTGCTAGCGGGCGAAATCAATGGTACAAATATACTTTTTTGTAATTGCTATGCCCCTAATATCGATGATCCTGATTTTGTAACTGCACTTCTATCACAATGTATGTTTTTTCCTGACCACCACTGGTGTATAGGCGGTGACTTTAATACTACTCTGGACGATACGAAAGATAGATCGAAAGGGACGAATAAGGCCACTCCTAAATCTGCACGCTGTTGGTTAGAACAAATGAGCTTATATGATATGGTAGATGCATGGAGATTGTGGCACCGAGGTGAGAGAGGTTATACGCATTATACTACGGTACATGATTTGCACACTAGAATAGATGGCTTTTTATTAGATAGCAGATTGTATGGATGTGTATCGGATGTGAATATATGTCCACGAACATGGTCGGATCACTCTCCTGTAGTTTTGGAATGCAATATGCGAAATGTGTTTGGTAATACATACATATGGCGAAACAAACCTAGATCTTATAACGACCCTGTGTATAAGATGGAAATGGATAAAGAGATAAGGGAATATTTTGAGAATAACGTGGGAACGGTGCAGTCTGGTGCAACTCTCTGGGAAGCATGTAAATGTGTCATGAGAGGTAAAGCTATGTCATTAGAAGGTAGTATCTTGAAAGCTATTAGACAAGAACTCACAATATTGGAAAACAAACTGAATGAACTCACTACTAGACTAGCAGAGTCGGAATCCCATGAAGCCAGGATAGAATACACTAAATTGTTAATAGAATACGATGCTGCAGCAAAAAGAGAATTAGATTTTCTATATAAAGAACAAAACGCTAGACGATATACTGAAGGCTCTAGGCCAGGTAGATACCTCGCTAGATTGGTCAGACAATATAGTAGTCCCCCTACAATTACACAAATAACCGATAGTCAAGGACACATATTAAGAGATACGTCTGCAATACTAGGGGAGTTCAAAAACTATTATCAAAATATTTATAGAAACCCGATAAATACCCTAGAGGAAGACGCAGCGGAATACCTGAATGACATTCGCCTGGCCTGGGCCTCAGACATTGACCGTAAACTGTTAAACGACCCACTAACTAGCGAAGAAATCGAAACAGCCATTAAAGAACTGCAGCCTGGCAAAGCCCCTGGGCCGGACGGGCTCGGCGCTGAATTTTACAAAGCGCATTGTACTTTTATAGCACCATATTTGAGAGATATATACCTTGAAGCTTTCGATAATGGAGAACTCCCTGATACAACTAGAGATGCCCTCATTGTTTCACTTCTGAAACCAGGGAAAGAACCAGATTGTCTCGATTCTTATAGACCATTATCCATGCTGAATACAGATATGAAAATTTTAACTAAAGCTATTGCTAATCGATTAATGTTTATTATGCCTTTTTTGACCCTTCCAGATCAAGCCGGTTTTGTACATGGTAGAGCTACCACAGATAACCTTAGGTTGCTTTTTGCTTTATCGGATACTGTGCAGGACACCCAGGACACCGCGATCGCGTCGTTAGATTTTCAGAAAGCGTTTGACACCGTAAACTGGATATATCTACAGGCTACGCTCACGAGCATGGGCTTAGGTTCACGATTTATTAAAATGATTAAAACTATATACACTAAACCCAAAGCTAGAATAATAATAAACAGCGTCTGTTCGGAATATTTTAATATCGAGAGAGGAGTTAGACAGGGATGTCCACTTTCTCCACTTCTATTTGCTTTGGCAGTGGAACCCTTTGCCTGTAAACTTAGACAGAAACACAATACTATGGGAATAGTACTTCCAGATGCAAGGGTTACCGTATCGCTTTATGCTGACGATATCTTAGTCTATATACAAAACCCTAGCGAACATATACCTGGCCTTTTAGATGAGATTGATAATTTCAGCTTAATAACAGGTATATGCATTAATTGGAAAAAATCACTCTTAACCCCATTGAACGACACGACATGGCACCCCGACGAACAATGTCCACTTATATGGGAGAAAACTGGTTTCAAATACCTAGGTATTTATTATACAAGAGAAAAGAAACAGATATATGCTAGGAACTATATTAGATTATTGGAGGAAGTGGAGTCCCTTGCTGAGAAATGGAAAAATGTTCCGATAGACCTGTTAGGAAGAATCGGTCTGGTAAAAATGATAATACTACCCAAATGCTTATACATTTTCTTAAATACCCCTGTGATCCCCCCCGCATCCTTTTTTTCAACTTTACGCACTCACACATTAAAAATAGTATGGGCAGGCGGACAAGCAAGAATAGCGCATGATGTGTTGGTACAACCTATGAACGAGGGAGGGCTAGCATTACCAGATCTGGAAAGATATTACGACTCAGCACAGACCTTTTTCATAGCTAGATGGTTTAACACGTCAAACACACGTCCTCACAAATGGGCTGAAAAAGCATTGAATGAAGGAAAAGACCTTAGAGAAAGAGCATTAAGCGAGAATGTGACCATGAGACCTTATGCTGGTGATGTAGTAAACTGTTCAATGTACGCTTTCAAAAGAATGAAGAAATGGGTGTCGACCCCTTTACAAGTGGCGGGAGATATTGACATACGTTGGGTACCTCAGTTATCTTTGTGTAATGAACCACGTTGGCTTAGATATTTGGATAGGGCAGGCTTGAGAAAGGTGAAAGATTTGTTTGTGGAGGACTGGTTCAAGGCACAATACGAAATAGAACAGCATGCTGCCTTTAGGGGATGCGACTATTTCATGTATATAAGAGCTAGAGAGTCCTGCAGGAAATGGATCTTAGACTTCCCCTTCCTTCCACCTGATGACCCTGTGGTGAAATTGGTATGTCAGACTAATGAAACAGGAGTTAGAGTATCCGAAATATATGCAGTCACTGACAGATCGATCGATCCATACTGGGAAAAACTAAAAAAAAAATGGGAGGTGGATTTGGGTTTGACACTTGAAGATGAAGAATGGGTGCAGGCCAAAAAACAAGTAAAAGAAATAGCATCCAACTATAGGTATAAACTTGTCCAGTTTAAAGTATTGCATAGAATGTATTACTCTCCATCCAAGCTCGCCACCTACTACAAAGACAGAAACTCGAGGTGTCCTAAGTGTTTGTGTGATAACGCCAATTTTTACCACCTTTTGTGGGATTGCCCGAAGATACAATGCTACTGGTTTGATGTGGTAGACGAAACCGAAAAAATATTAGATCATAAAATTGACATGGATCCTAAAATATGGCTCTTGGGCATATATACAGATTTGGTAGGTCTAAAAAAACGATTATTATGTATGATAGCAATAGCAGCAAAAAAAACCATTGCCGAGAAATGGATGTCTAAAAATGCACCTAATTTAACCCATCTGAAAAACATGCTATTAAAACATTATGAAACCGAAACTACATATTGGGAGATAATCACACCATCATGTGCACCAAAGGATTTCTGGGCACCCATATTGAATCACTGGTATCTGCAAAATTCAAATCAAGAAATGTAAATTCATGTATCGTAAACCAAATTAGTTAAGTATATATGTATCTTTTATTTTAACCTCTTTTCCTTCCTGAGCCAGGTTTTAAGACATGTTTGTTTTTTAAACTATCCCATGATAACAACTGCTCCCCACGGCCGACCAAGACCATCAAAGAATGTCTTAAAGCAATGCTCATACCTGTCCTTTCCCTGAGATTAGTTAAGACCTTAGTTTAATTGATTTAATATTTGAATTTGTTATATAATAAAATGGAAAATCTTTTTGTATAACAATGTAAAATCTCAACCGCATGTTGGAGAAATAGACACATAAAGTTGACACTTGACGAGAACTTATTTCAAACTCCAACAGTGTGAAACAATTACATGATGGAAACACCGTTAAAAAAACGTGCAAGCTTTAATATTATTATATTTGATGATGTTTTATTGTTTGTGTAAAATGTAAATAGTGTGTTTAATTTGTATATTGTTATTTGTTATATGAAAATTTTAAATAAATATTTAAAAAAAAACAAAAAACAACGGTGGGGATTCCCAGGAGGGGACGTTTTGAAAAAGACTGAAGGTTCGGGTGATGTGCTGTTTTACAAGTAAACACCAATCATGTATGGTGATATCCACACGTTGAAAATACGCATTACTGAGAAAGTGGGACACATTTATAAAAGTGACAGGATTCAGCACCAAGTATGAATATTAAAAGAAATTCTACCACTAAGATGCCGATTCCTGGGAAATAGCGGCTTAGTTGTTGTGGTACTTAGGAGCGCCCAAAAGAGCTCTTAGATAGCGCAGCAGCTGAGCTGCTAATAGAACCCGTGTGTTCAGCCTGCTGCTCCAGTATACGCCCATGCACCTTATTCCACACGCGCCATGTATGCAACACTATAAATGGCATATTCGCAGTCAGGCGGGCGCCCATGAATGGGGAACCTTAACTCCCGAGCTGTACGTCAGTCTTTAGCTAGTGTACATCTCTGGATCCAAATATCGTTCACTGCCTCATTCAGCAGAATCCCAGGAGTTAGTCCTGCTTACTCCTGGGATGCTGCCTAACGCAGCAGCAAACATCGCCACCTAGAACTATGTTCATGCAATACAGCCAACATGCCTGATTTTAAGAATGTGAGAATATTCTTAGACCGGTCACTCGATTAACAGGTAGTGACATCATTTTTCTAACAAGTGCAATTGTACGTTTTGTCAACATGATCCATGAGTACTTCTGAGAGGTCTCAAAGACTACTTGATTCTGGACATTCAGTAACGTCACCATTTTATTAATGGGAAAGTTACAGTACTACCAACCCAGATCAATTCAAATCTGCAGCACTGGGCCAAAGCACAGCACGACCAACCCACTGCAATCCTCTCCTACAGCACCCTCGGCTATTTCATCACTGTGAAGCGCCCAACAATGCCAAACCATCTCTGTTGCCTTAAAACCTCCATTACTATTAGAGGACTGGGACTTACACACAAGCTGTGAGAGTGCACTTAAGATCTGTCAAGTAGTGCCTGCTGCAAGTGCATCGCTTTACGCTACTACAACCATGCCAATACACGTCCCCCTGCCAAGTGAACCTAAGTCATGCATCACACATCACATCTTGGGGCAGTCCCAGCTTTTTAGCAAAGAAAACTTTGCGTTCGGGATCTTGTAGTGTCACTTTTATTCATTATAATTATTTGATCAAAATTCACAGCATGCAAAGTTCTGTTCAATTAACGAGTACCATATGAAAGTGTTGCTCCCACTTGCCAGGGCTGCTCAGCCCGCCATGCCACGAATTCGCATGCATGCAGTTCAGCCCAAAGTCGCGATTGCTTTGATGAATAGCCAGGTCTAGAGCATGCATTTGTGCAGCACAATGACAGATTGCATTTTGAAGAGATTTCTATCTAGTCTAAGACAAGTGAAAAGGTATTATTTCTGCTGTCTTGGTACTCCCACTGCAACGTGGCATGCAGATGATAATTACTTATGTAAGTATTGTTATGTTATGTTACTTCGTATTTGTATAGTGCCCATGACCCCATTTGCGGCTTTACGGCGCTGACCTGGTGCCCTTCGGTGCATGCCTAAAATTGCATTTGTTACTTTTACAGTTACCCCTTAAAGCTAGAGAAGGGAGGTGACCTACCTTCCCTGTTGGGGTCCTTACATAGTATCTTCTTTTTACTTTTGGCGGTTGTTGTTGCTCCGGGACTAGGATGGCTCCTCCCTATCTGTGGGCCTTGGGATTCTTCTTTGGCTTCTGGCCTTTTTTGCTATCAATGTTACCCCTTAGGGTGAAGGGCTTAAGGCCCTCCCTGAAACCTCTCCTCCCCACCCTCTCCTGGGAGTCTAGGCCCCGTTATGCGGGATTTTGTCAGACCGTGGTCGCTCACACTGAGTCCTCTGGTCAGAGGGCTTGGGTGCTGGCCTAAGCCGTGCCAGGTCCCTTGGTTTTCCAGAGTGCCCTCTCCCACCCCCCTCCAGCCACCCCTCACCTTGTCAGAGGCAGCACAGGTCCCTTCGTGCGGATCCTGCAGGTCGGGCCCCTGGGTTGATCCCCTTACGTGCCTCTGGTTTTCGTCTCTGGGCCACTGATTCATTCCTGCTTACCTTGGTCGGCTATCTTTGTACCTGTCTGTTCCTGAGAACATTATGGCATAATGGTTGTATAAGGAGTGGGCCTAATGGAATCCAGATATGGTGTCTTACAATTATAGGAGACAAGAGGACACCTAGCTGTGAGTTAACGGTAGAAGTGGTGTTAAGTGGTGATGGGAGCCAGGTGTAGTATTATGCGTAAGGGACCTTGGGCACGAAGGCTATGGTTAATGGAGATTGTATGGAAGCAGATGAATATGCGTCTCGAACTGAACTACTGCCTTCGCAACATATCTGGTGACTCACATGGAGGGCCAACTCCTTCCCCATGCTGCCCCGGGAGAAGGTACAGTCCAAGCAGGGAGTAGAATTGCAATCTCGTGTAGTGACAGTGGGCATTGTGTATCCTTGGATGGGTGTGTGCAGCCTAGGCAAGGAGCCAGGACTCTATGTCTTGGCAATGTCCCTCCAACAAAGGCCTTTACTGAGGCAACATAGAGCCTCTGTGCAGTGAGTGTACATGTAGAATTTCAGCAGATGGGACAGTCACAATACTTGTGATAAGTTGTTTCCTTGAAGTGGAGAACCCTGGCTCCCCCTGCTGCTGATGCTTTCCAGACCCCATAGGGAGGGAAGCCTCTTACCTTTTTGTCTGGGTTAGAGACCAAGGAGTCTTACCTCCC
>JAWLIA010000154.1:0-10147 GCA_034782015.1 Desmognathus tilleyi
CTGCTGGGCAGTAGGGTGGTAGGGTGGCCGACCGACCCGCAGGGGTTTCAACAGGGATTTCCGGCTCTACAGAATGCCATGGCAGTCTGGTGGCGAGATGTGAGGCGAGGCCCCGTTCTCCTGCAGTGAGGGGGAAGAGGATGATAAGTAGGTGTAAGTAGTTGAGCTGAGTCATCGCATCTGCATTCATCAACAGGGAACTGGGGGAAACTGGTTTGGGGGAAACCCTGTTGGTGACACCATTTTGATAGGGTATTGGTATTGATGTATTGAAAATGGAAATCATGGGATTAGGAGTTGCTGGGGCGATTGGATAGGACTGGGACACAACTGGGATGAACTGGTCTGGTGCAGGCCCTGTCAGCGACGCCATTTTGAGTTTGCCCTTACTGCCGCTAAATTAGGGGCTCACGGAGGACCGGAGGCTACGGAGCTATGAGTTGGGGGGAGGGCGCCTGGCCCTGACCACAAGTTCTTGAAAAGTCATCAACTCACACCGCTCGTGCACAGTGCGACCGGCTCAACCGGCCCAACCGGCCCGATGGCACTGCATCAGGGCCATCCGGGCCAAAAGAGAGGCGCTGAGGGTGCACCGGGAGTGGGCATGGGAGGCTCGGCACCACCAAGGCATGGACTCAAGTGCAAGCCGGGGGAGTGCAAAGGCAGCGGCAGCAGAACCCGGCATGGGGGGGGCAAAGGCAGAGGCAAATGAGAGCAAATCAATACGAGACAATACGAGTCACATGCATCAGTAAAAATACATCACAAGATGTAATAACTATAGCTGCATCAATACCAATACAATGCGATGAAACAATAACAAATCAATACATGTGCCCATCAGTACAAAGTAGTACAAAGCAAATAAACAGTAACAAGCACAATAACAATAACAACGATAGCCATTGTTAGCTCAGAATTTATGTCACTTGAATCCTGCATTTGAACTGTAGGACCTTGGGCTTAGCTCTCAAGGGTCCGTTAGCCTTATTTTTGTATTTACTTCGTTTTTGCTGTAAAGTTGGGAAATTATTTTAAATTGTATGTGCGCCGTATTCTTTTTAACAACAATATTGGTTTTAACCTATTGCTCACTTACCTCTAGTTGACCCAGTGCTGTGGGGGCTGTAAGTGCGTGCAACGCTCCTCGTTGCACGCCGCCACCATTGCCTCCTAGGGGAACTACACTTCCCAGCTGGGAACTACCATTCCCAGAGGGCTTAGCGCCTATTATTGTGCGAAGCAGGCGCGCCAGCGCCGGCGCGCCAAAGCCGGTTTGTGCCGGTTCGTGTCAGGTCGTGGCGTGGCGCCAGGCCCCCTTAGCGCTCCTGTCCTCCAGGTATTTTTTTACTGAAATTGTGTCTGACAAATTTAAACTCTTATAGTACCTCGCCTTCTCTCCTCACGTCTTGTGTGCCACTCGTTACTGCCTTACTTATAAACCTGTCGCCGTACTGTGTTGCAACCTGTGTCATTACCTGAGCTACTTCCCTTGGATTCGCATTATGTCTGCCACCCCCACTAAAGATAGCTGGACGGAGGTACTGCGCATATGGGAAGGCATTTCCTTCCCCATTCCCGATACCTGGTCTCCTTCCAATGACCCATGGACTATTTATAAAGATGACTCCTGTGATATAAATTGTTGCTCTTATGCTTCTATACCTAATAGCGACACTCATTGGTCTCACAACGCCACATTTAACTCACATACAATGTCTGCCCCAGACACGTCCTATTCCACCTGCCTGTCCCAAGATTGTAGCCCTCTGGGCACTCAGAATCCTTCTTCTTCAGCCTTCTTATGCCAGTCTCAATCTGAGACGGGCACAGTGGACCCTGCTGTTAAGGACATCCCATGTCCTCCAACGCCTCCAGATACTAGGACTAAACACTCTCTGTCTAACGATAACACAGAGCCCTCCCTCAATTTTTCCTTGATTAATACTTGGTCTCTTATAAAACATAACACAGATGTGGCTGATTACATCGTCACAAATAAAATTGACATCTTGGCCATTACTGAATCCTGGCTACATGAGGCCTCTGGACCAGCCATGCAACTTGCTGTCCCTACTGGATATTCCATCATAGCAAAAAATCGCATGCACGGAAAAGGAGGTGGCGTAGCATTCATATGTAGAGCTTCACTGGATATTCACGAGGTCACAATTGTCAATCCCGATGACTGTGAATTCTCACATATTAAGCTCCTGGTAAATGCCGTTACCACCTACAACCTGTTTCTAATTTACAGACCACCTCATAACATGCCAGACTTCCTAGAGCAGCTGTCCGCCTCCCTACTTCCCATCATTAAAATGAACACAAAAGCCATTTTCTGTGGGGACTTAAACTTCTGGCTCAATGACCAGAATGATCATCGGGCACAGTCTCTCGCAACCTTGCTGTCTGATCTTGGCTTTATTACCCACCCTGTAGGGCCCACTCATAAAGACGGCAACTCTCTAGATTGGCTCTGCTCATTAAACCTACCCATTTATAATGTGTGCACGATGCCATGTCCATGGTCTGACCATTTTTTCGTCAACTGCGACATTCCCGTCCCTAAAGCAGCCAAAAATCCGAGAAAACCAATGGCTCAAATACTGAAACGCAATTTTGCTAAGGCAAGTGCCGACAAAATGATTCCTCTACTCTCAGTAGGCACCGCGCATTTAGAATCCCTGCGGGATCCTACAGAAGTAGCAACTTACTATCATACTTTGCTTCAGGATGCCATCAATCAGTTAGCACCGCTAAGGAAATGCAACATGCCAACCATCAAGAAATGCTTGAGCACATTACCCCCTGCAACCATCGAACTGAGAAGCGCTAAACGCAGAGCACATGTTCTCTGGTTAAAGACAAAATCAGAAGAGCATCGTACTGCATACAGGGTAGCATCCAAAGCATACAAAAGTTCCATTCACCTAACTAAATCAAACATGTATGAAAAAAGAATTTCAGAGGCTAAGTCTGACTCAGCTGAAATCTTTAAGATCTTACGCGAGTTAGAAACCCCTGAAGTTAAACCAGAGAACGCCATTATAAGGGATAAATCATGGTGTGAGGGTATTCAAAATGCATTGAACGATAAAGTCACCAAACTTAAAGAGGTAATCAAAACCAGGAGGCAGAACCTTCCCCAGGATTCCCCCAATGTAATACCCGTCATGAACCCTAACCTCCAGTTCAACTTTAGGGAGGTTACGCAAGATGAGGTCCATAAAATCATCTCATCTCTCAAACCCACATCCTGCAGAGGGGATGTTTGTCCTGCACTAATTGTTAAAAACTGTGCACCTGCCTTACTGCCCATCATTACCAAATTCATTAACCTGTCGTTCTCATCAGGAATTATTCCTAATTGCATTAAACAATCCTGGATCACCCCCTTACTTAAAAAACCCACACTGGACCAGTCTGTACCTACCAACTACAGACCTATTACTAATGTCCCTTTCCTGTTGAAAATCCTTGACAGGATCGCATACATCCAGATCCAGCAATTCGTCAAAGATAATAACATATTGGGCATTAGGCAGTCAGGATTCCGTCAGCATCATAGTACCGAGTCTGCCCTCCTCGACTTGAAATCTAGTCTGAACCTCATGGTGGATAAGGGCGAGCTGGGACTATTGATCCTTCTTGACCTCTCGGCGGCCTTCGACCTGGTTGACCATGACATCCTGATCAACAGACTGCGTTCCCTCGTGGGATTTTCTACTAAGGCTGTCGACTGGATTACATCGTTTTTGTCGGGCCGTACAGCCAGAGTGTTCCACCAGTCGGTAGCCGCAGACCCAACACCTATCACCTGCGGGGTACCTCAGGGAGCCTGCCTCTCCCCCCTTCTGTATAATATTTTCACCCTCCCGCTGTTCAATCTTCTGGATGAGCATAACATCCTGTACACCAACTACGCCGATGACACACAGGTGGTCCTCAAGTTATCTGGTATCTATGCCAAGGACACTGTGGATGTTAATCGAGTCTATTCTCTCATCCAGGATTGGATGGCTCGTAATGACCTTGCCCTTAATGACCTTAAAACCGAGCTCCTTATAGTCGCTTCTCAACCCCGACTAAGGAAACTAGGCCCAGAATATACATCTTTCATCATTGCAGGTTGCAATATCTCTGTCCTCCCCAAGGTCAAAACCCTGGGAGTATACTTTGACTCCACCCTTACTATGAAAAATCAAGTAAGCGCAGTATGCTCCTCTGCCTCCTATTATATTAGGCTTCTCTGGCAAATCAGACCTTATTTATCTGACCAAGCACGCTCTACTATTGCTAGGGCCATAGTGGGCTCCAAGATGGACTATTGTGGGAGTCTCCTTGGAGGTACCACATTGTCCAATATTAAAAGGCTTCAGGTCTCCCAGAATAATACTGTCCGTGCTGTCCTCGGTCTGCACAAGCATGATCACATCTCCGAGGCACGGAAGAAAATTCACTGGTTACCTATCAAGGACCGCATCAACTTCAGAATCTTGGTTATTCTACACAAGTCCTTGTTTGGTGAAGCCCCATGCTATCTGAAAGACAGAATTTCATGGCGTCCTCAGAGTCGCACACTCCGCAGCAATAATACGGGTCTCCTTTCAGTTCCCCATATTAAACTGAAAACTGGTGGAGGGCAGGCGTTCGACTACATTGCCCCCACCCTCTGGAACGCACTTCCTCCTGATTTAGTTATGTATAATCTTTATTGACAATTTTCCAGTCATATAGATATACACAGACAAAAAACAGTAATAAAATCATATTATAAAATCACATTGCGCTTGACAAATACATTTTTTAGATAGATGTAGATATGAATCAGTTCAGAAATATCAGTTTCCTTTAAAATAAAAATAGGATCAATATCCACAGAGACAATATATTTACGTAACCATCTCATTTGAAGGTCAGCAAGATTAGGACAGTTGAAAATATGATACACATCATCAATAACACCAATACAGTTTGGACAAAACCTCTCTTCTCTAGAGATATTCTGACGAGCAAGAATGTATGAATTGATGGGCAAAATACCGTAACGCAATTTTAAAAGAACTCTCAAGACAGTACGTGGGAGATCAACCTGAAATAAAAAACACATATTTTTATGGGTTTTGATCATTCTGTACTGATCCAGTGTAGATTTCTCAGCAAGAGATTTAAAAAGAGTAGAGAATGATTCTATAGCAATCCGATTTGATACAAAGGATTTAGTGATTAATCCAGCATTATCATTCTCTAACCAGAAGACAGGAAGGTTATATATTTTCACAACATTCATAGTGAATTTAGACAAAGAGTAAACGTGTTTCGACTTTAAGATTTCACGGATAACACAGCCAATCAAACTGTCTGTATCCCTTCGGTTCCAACATCTTAAAGAAAACAAATATGCTCTCTTATTAATTTCATCCCCAATGGAAGGAATATCCAAATCCAATAATAAAGAAGCTGTGACAGTAGCCAAGGGGAGTGCAAGCATTTTTTTCCAATAGATACCTTCCCAGGTACAGATTTCATTACTATGCAAGTTGCCCCATAATTCACAGCCGTATAATATACAATTTCTATATTTCGAAAGATAGAGGGATTTCATAGTTTCAATTTTGGATATATAGCCGGTATGGGCCAGTTTCAACATTGCGTTCAGGATGAGGTTATGTTTTACTTTAAGTTTCTCAACATGTAGATTCCAAGATCCATTAGTTGTAAAATACAGGCCAAGATAATTATAAATTGAGACTGAATCAACAATGCCATTGTTTAAAGACCAGGTAAAGTGTGGAATTTTACGTTTTCTTGTGAAACTCATAACTTTTGTTTTGTCAAGATTAATGCACATATCATTAATTACAGCATATTGCTCTAATAGCTTCAGTTTAGCTGAAAGACCCCTAGGTGTAAGATCAATCAGTACTGAGTCATCAGCGTAACACAATGAATGAAATGAGACATTGCCAATCCGGGGGGGAAAGGAATCGGCTTTAGATATAAAATCTTCAAAATCAGACAGAAAGAGATTAAATAAACAGGGGGCCAAGATGCACCCCTGTTTAAGTCCTCTGGTGGTATAAATTTTCCTAGACAATTGACCGTTACTGCCCCAACGTACTCTAACCCAAGTATCCCTATGTAATTTAGAAATGGTAGCCACTAAGGTATACGGAATACCCATACGGAGCATTTTACCCCAAAGTTTATCTCGGGGAACTAGGTCAAAGGCCTTTTTATAGTCTATGAAGCAGGTATAAAGTATCCCCTTCTTATCTATTGAATATTTATCAATTAATGAGGACAATATAGTACAATGATCAAGGGTTGAGCTATTTGCTCTAAACCCGGCCTGCGTACGATTCAGAAGATTGCCAGTAGTGACATATGTCTCCAACTCCTTTAATAAAAGACTGGCAAAAGCTTTACCCCCTGGATCTTGCATTGCAAGCGTTCTATAGTTATTCGGATCTTTCTTAGAGCCTTTTTTGTGCAATGGAAGTAATATAGAACCAAGCCAACTCTCCGGTAGCTTGAATTGCAAGTTCGTGAAATTAACAATAGGATGTATAATATGGGACCATTCCCAAGCTGCATATTTAAAACACCTTGGTGGAAGGCCCTCTGGTCCACAAGCTCTTGACGGATTCATTTTAGTGATGATATCATAAATTGCCTGAATAGGAAACTCTCTATTGACATCTACATCAAGAACATCAAATGAGAAGCCCTCCGTGGAAGCTGTATAGATCTTACTAACATGGTCGACCCATAAAGATTCACTGATATGCAAATCTGGGGGTTTACTATAACATGGAAAAGCAACCTTATTGATAATAGCCCAAAATTGTTTACTATCATTGTCAGTAAGTGTTTTAATAATTTCATCAGAGATTTTATTTTTGTGAGATATTTTTTTCTGTTTAATGAAGTATCGATAATCTCTCTGTACCTGTTTTAAAGCTCTTGTATTAATAGGGAGTTGTTTTTTAAGCTTACGCATATTTTGCCAATAAGCCCTACGAACCCTTTTGCATGAAATGTCAAACCAGTCGTTAATACAAGACAACTCCCTTTGATGGGAGTTACAATTGTAATTCTCTACCGTAAAAGTGCTGACCACAGAGCGAACTGTCTCTTCATAACAAGACACTGGATTACCTTCATTAAGCAGAAGAAAATTTAACGGAAACGACTTGAAAAAAGATTGAAAGTGGGCGGGAGTACACCTATTCCATAAAATTTTTGATCTTGACGGTATCAAGGCTAATGGAGCAGACAGAGTATCACACTGTTTATTGAAATTAAAATTTAAAACAAAATGTAACAAAGCATGGTCTCCATCACCTAGCCAAATAGTAGAAAGGGAAGAAAACATCGGAAATTGATCTATTTTAATAATCAAAAAATCAATAAGAGAGGAGAGTGTACCTCTTTTGAAAGTATAAGTGTTTGCAGAATTCAAACCAAAACGCCCATTTGCAGGACACATATTTAAGGCAATCATATTTTGAACAAAAAATTCTTCCATAACTGAAATAGTTTTAGTAGAGGTTGGAAAAACACAATCTGGAAGTGAGTCTAATACAGACCACCAGTCAACGTATAATAAAGGATTTAAAATATGCAAATTAAAATCACCAGCCCAAATAACTATGTGATCAGGGTGTTTTTGTAAAATATCACTCAATGTAACAAACAACAAATTAAAATAATTTTTGTACATGTTTTTTAATAAATATTTTGGGCGGCAATACCAATTAATAAAAATAATATGCACCAAATTACTGGGAGAAATGAGGGAGGCAGTAACACACAATAATCCAGGGAGATCGGGCCAAATCTTATTAATTTTCCAACGAAGGCGAGTATGCAATAAAATAGCGATGCCTCCACCATTATGACCCATAGTAGATTTGGTAGCATATTGACAAATGCAATTAAAATCTTCATATTCAAGGTCAATCAACGACCAAGTTTCCTGCAAAAATATAAAATCAAATTTACAAATAATATCTCTTACATCGGGACAATTAAGTCGAGCAAAACCAGCACAATTCCAGGAGGCACCACTCAAAGCCTCCGATGAACTATGGGCTAAACAAACGATTGATCAGTATTAGCCTCTTCAAGAAAGTGTGAAGGGATGTCAATATATTCCACCAAATTAGGCTGTTCTTCAATTCTGTATTGGGTAGTAGTCGGGGGAGGCCCCTTCAAATTTAATACCGGTTCCAAAAGCCTTTTTTTTGCAGAGATGTGTTTTGCTGAATCAGAATTTCTGCGTTTCCTATCAGAGCGAGTTAACATATGTAACGGATGGGTTTTGGGAGAAGTAGCAGAGTTAGATCTAATAACCAACTTATTTTCACCCACATCAATTCCTTTTGAAACAAAGAAATCCAAATTATCCCAGATTACATTTCGCAATGATGTACTTTTAAAGAAAATTGTTGTAATGGTAATATTCTCAGAAACAGTATGAAACTTAAATTTACTAATGTCAGAAGCTTGGATAGAACGCAATGCATAATTCAAAGAACAAATAGCTAAAAAAGCAGGCAAATTAAAAGATCTATTTTTATAACCATCTTCATTCGGAAATAAAGGGCGAAAATTTAAAGAAAATGGGCAGATTTCATGGATAGAGGAAGTAGAGGAAATAGGAGCAGCAGTAGAAACATCAATGCTGGGAGATATAGAATGGGACATTTCAGTTTGGAAAACAGGAGCTGCAGGATTAAGTGGTTTATTAGAAGTTGGCACAGTATGATTAGCATCAATAGATTGTATTAGAGATGCATCCTGCTTAGATAAAATATCTGAAGAAACCGAAATTAAGGTCGGGTGTGAAATAGAGGGAGCTGAGGAAATAGCAGTGCAAGATGAAGGACAGACAGAAGTAGAAGGAATAGGAATCATAACAGAAGCTGGAACACACGGACTGTCACATGAAATTTGGTTATTTTTAAGCAACTGATTAAGTTTATCATCAATTAGGTGGAAGGTTTTTTGTAAACGCTGAGAGTCCTTTAACACTTGCAAAACCAAACCTTTATCTTGCTTCTGTGCGTCACCTATAAATTTAATCTGAGAATGTAATGACTCCATCTGTTTAGTCTGGGATACTTCAGCCGCTCGAGCCAAGGCAAAATTCTTGTTGGTCATGACCTGAAAGTCTGCTAACTTAGTGGCAACATTATCAAGGGTAATTTTCTGTGATCCCATAATATTGGTAATAAGATTTAATGAAGAGGATATTTTATCGATGACCGCTAAATGTTGATCCCAGGGAATAGAAAGACCTGGGGGTTGGTTGTTTTCACTCGTAGACTTAGAGGAGACATCAGCACTCTCAGATGAAGCCATAGGTGGAAACTGAGCTGTATTAGTAGGAGGAAAATCTGAGATAATCTCATCTTCAATACTAACTGATAAATCAACCATCGAAGGAAAAAAGGATTTGTTAGCTTGTTCCTCAGATTGTGTATTAGTATTGGAGGGTAAGGGGAGTTCTGCCTCACTGACTACAATGTCAATGATTGGTGAATCTGTGTTGGAACAGCCAATAACAGCCTCTTTAGCAGAAATGACCGACGAATTACTTCCATCCTTCCCCATTAGTGATGTCACTGAGGTAGGGCAAGTAGAGAGACCAGATTGAGTGTCCCCCAAGGGAGGAGAAACTTGTGCAACGAGGGATGAAGAGGCGAATTTATTCTCAGCAGGTGGTAATATAGAATCAACCACAGAACCAAGAGAAGGCTCATTTGCTGAAATGAGGTAGTTGATAAGAACTTGTTGACGTGGTGTACTACAAAGTAACCCAGTCAAGGGTGAGGAGACAGGTGAGGGTAATGATTTGATGGTTTTAGGGCCATTATGGCCTTTCTTTGGCCTGGTTAGAACCATTTCATAAAGCTTTTTATTAAAGAAATGGACCAAAGCTTACCCTCTGCCGCCTTGGACAGCCCCGAACAGCGATGAAAGCCTCCTAATCCCACTTAACTCAACGACACTTACTTTGGTTGGACTACCCTCAAAATCATAAAAATATTTCAGGACGGGAGGGGGAGGTCTCACGCCTCGTCCGCTCTCGGACGAGCTCAGATGAGCACTCCTCTGCGCTTGTGCGCAGCTCGTG
>JAWLIA010000156.1:0-10117 GCA_034782015.1 Desmognathus tilleyi
TGAGTTTTTGTCCCGATACTCATTTCAATTATGTGGACTTGCGGATTGAACTCTTTAAATTTGTACGCAAACTTAAACTGTTAAAATTCTTTGCTATGAACCCCTACTCTCCCCCTACCCCTCTGGCCAGGATTCCTGTGAACATGTCGGTGTTGGAGTTTAATTGCCATAATGACTTATGCCACTTGTCCTCTCAACAGCAGGATGTGCTGCACTTACCTGAACAGTTGCCTAGGCCTTCTGAGTTGAAACCACGTTCCAAATTCACCCCCTTGTCTCCTTTCAAAGACAATATTGAACTCTTCTCCGATGGTGTATTGAGGGACATACAAAAGCTTAGCAATTGATTCAAGCCTGAATTGAACCTGTCGGGGGATGAGTATAAATCACAAGATGCACTGCAAAATAATAAGTCTATTGTCATTAAGCCTGCAGACAAGGGTGGGAATGTGGTGATCCAAGATGTTGGGGCATACAGGCAGGAATGTTTGAGACAACTCATGGACCCCGGGGTTTATGCTGTGGTGGATCCTTCTATTATTTCTAGGATCGTGGATCATGTTACTAGGGTTTTGGGGGACTGGAAATCCGAGGGTTTACTTACGATTGATGAGTTCAACTATTTACACTGTCCGGATCCGGTTACTCCCACCTTTTATACCCTACCTAAGATCCATAAGTCCTTGACGTCTCCCCCAGGGCGACCTATTGTTGCCAGTATTGGTTGGGTAACAGAGGGTCTGTCACAGTATCTGGATTTACAACTTAGGGAGATGGTTGAGGGCCTGGATTCATTTGTCTCTGACACCACTGATGTTATTTGTAAATTGTCTGGGGTTGCTTGGCAGGAAGGCATGATGTTGTGCACTCTTGATGTCACCGCCCTTTATAATATCATTGATCATCAGGCGGGTGAAGGGGCGGTGCGTTATTTTCTGAATCACCGTTCGGTGTCCTTTTCACGACACAATGATATGCTGTTGACCATGTTGCGTATTTGCCTGACCTCCAATGTGTTTCTATTCGATGAGGTCTTGTATCACCAGCTCAGGGGCACTGCCATGGGGTCCCCCGCCGCCCCCACTTATGCCAACTTGTTCATGGGGTGGTGGGAGCAGACCATTTTTTATCCGCTTCTTGATGGGAGACATAGTGGCAGTGTGGTGTTGTATCTCCGCTATATTGATGACCTCCTGCTGATATGGAAAGGGTCTAGACGTGATCTGGAAGCCCTGTTTTGTTCTATGAATAACAACAGTTTAGGGTTGGTCTTCTCTCCCTGCGTGTCTACACAGGAAGTGGACTTTTTGGACCTTAGGATTTTTGTGTGTAATGATGCACTGGAGTACCGTATCCATCGGAAACCAACAGCAGGTAACTCCCTGCTGTTGGCTTCTAGTGCCCATATGTATTCTTGTATCTCAGGGATTCCAGTGGGAGAGCTCATTCGGGCCAAAAGAAATTGCTCACGTGACTCCGATTTTAGACAGGCCAGTGAGGAGGTGCTGCTTAGATTTAGAGCCCGGGGGTATTCTGAGCGGGTGTTGGAGGCAGCAGTTGCTAAGGTCCAAGGGATCCCCAGGTCTCGTATCCGTAGAAGAGAGGAGGTGGGTGGTCCTAGGAGGAAGTGGTCACGTAAACACCAGAATGCTCAGCACTGCCAGGATGAGGATCCCCGCATGATTGTTCAAACATGTTCGGAGACTTCGGCTATTTGTAATATTTTTTCCAAACACTGGCCGGTAGTTAAGTCAGATGGGATTCTCTCGAGGCTGCTCCCTGATCGTCCTAGGTTCTCTTTCCTCAGGGCTCCTAACCTTCGCGACCGGCTGGTCCCTTCCTTGTTTGTTGGTGAGGGAGGTGGCCCACCTGCCGCTAATGCTGGGGATGATCCACCTGGGTTTCACTCCTGTGGGAGGTGCACAGCCTGTACCAAACGACAATACTCTGTGGTCCAGGTGGTTAACCAGCGCACCTCGCGCATGTTTGACATCCGTAGGCCCTTTTCGTGTAAATCTAATTTTGTGGTTTACATGTTGGAGTGCCCGTGCAGAAAACGCTACATTGGTTGTAGCATCCGCGAGGTGCACTGGCGTATTCAAGAACATCGCCGGGCCATCTCCAAACGTGACCAATCGTACCCCATGGCAGTTCACTTTGAGCGTGCTCATGGGAGTGATCAATCTCTACTTCAATACTGGTGTATTCTTCAGGCTCCGGTCCTTCCAAGAGGTGGAAATAGGAGACGTCGCCTCCTGCAGATGGAGGCACGTGCCATCCAGGATTTTGGCACGGTGGCACCTTCTGGTATTAACATCAAAACGGGTCTTCATATCTTCCTATAAGGGTCGGTGGCACTCTGAAAGTTCTGTTGTTTTTATGTCCTGATGTGTCCCTTATGGGCGTATTTGTGGGGGAACTGAGGAGGATTTTTTTACTTGCTTTGGTTCAGGGGGAGGGGTGTTTGAACGTATCGGATTACATGGATAATGGTATTTTACCTATATGTTTTCTGGTTTATGTGATTATTTTAGTATTGTCTGCATCCCACGCCCCTGTGATAGCCATTCACTCATATGGGGAGATTAATTCTTTCCTGTAGAAAGGAAGGAAAGGAAAAAAAAATTTTGGAAAGACTTTCTCCTGTGTTTTTATCCTCCTGTTTCCCCCCCCCTTTTTTTATGGTTCTCCTAATTTTTCCTTCTCCTTTGCTATATTACCTGTATGTTAGGTTTGTATTATTGCAGCAGTACCATTGTTAAAGTTTGGCAGGTAGGACATGGTGCTTTTTAACCTATTCATCCCTCTTTTTTTGGACTGGTGGTGGGAGGCACAAGGGTTGTTTATGTTAACCAATGAGTGTGAGGGGTGGAGCTAATGGTTAATTCCCCTGGTATATATGGGGAGTGTTCCTTCCTGCCGACTGCTGCTGATGAGCCCGTACAGCAGGGTGACCTGTGGGCGAAACGGGCATTACCCTGGTCTCTTCTCTTTGGGGGAGTCCTTGTGGTGCTGACTCATGGATTTTTTGCACTGTATAAGCTGAATGGATTAAATAAATAAATTATACAGTGGAATTCACATGTGGCTGATGTCTACCTGGTCAGAGTGCTGAGGAGGTTTCTTGCTGATGGGGGACCCACAATTTTTTTTGGTCCTCCATGTTCTTTTTCAATATAGGAAATTGACCACGGATTGCCCTCCTTCAGCACCGCACGTCTATGGATTGTGAGGACTTTGTCTTGTCTCGCTGTGACTCACCTGGTTCGCAGTGGGTCTTACTTGGTGGCAGCGAGTACGTGCAGTTCGGATCTGGCGAGGTTGTTGTGGTATCCGACAAGTGGCCAGCGTTCCTGTGACGCCTTCTTTCTTGCCGTGATCTCGGTGATTCCCGTGTTTGATTTGCACGGGGCGGCTCTACAGTTGCAGCGGTGAGGCGAGTGGTGCTGGCTTGCCGCACCCGACGGTGGAGGGTGGAATGCCGGGATAGCATCGGTTGGAGAACCGGTGGGTCTCGGGTGTTTCCCTCCGTCGGTATGGGTGGGCGTGCCGGTCATCGGCGCAGTCCTGTGTGCAACGACTGAAAGCTGAGGATTACTATCGATTGACCGATTGATCGAACTTGGCCGTGGAGAGGCATCAGCATTGGCAACACAGGGCAATTTCAACTATATTTCGCCCCCCCCCACTTATTATTTTTTCTGCCTTCCCGGTCTCTGTGGGGCGTCAGGGTGTGCATTATGGATTCCTCGGTGGGGGCGGTGGCTGGGACTCGGGAGGAGAGACGGCGTTTGAGAATGGCAAAAGCTTATGAGGATACGCCGCAGCCAGGGGTCTCAGTGGAGAAGGATGTGCCTGTTGATAACACGAGGCTCAAACAGCAGACGGAAATGTTGTAGAAGTTTTCAAGCTTGGAGATCTCAAAGGTGTGGGAGGTCTCCTCATTATCCAAATCGATGGAGGTGCAACGGATACCTAGGGGGCTTCGGCGCCTGAACATGCCGAAGTATGAGCTCCCTGACCCCTCGCTTCTCCCAGATTGGTGTGCCCTACAACATCGGCACGCCAGGGAGGATCTATGTTTTCTGATTGATTTTGCCAATAAGGACATGATTCGGTTCGGCACGTTGAGCGAGGAGGTCAAGCTTGCTATTGCAGAGACACATGGGGAGGAGGCATTGCAACAGTCTCTCCTGTCTCTTGAGCCTAAATTGGATGCATTGGAGGAGACTCTGGCAGCACGGAAGGCGCGTAAATTCGCTCGGGATAAACGTGATTATGACTTTAATCAGATATACACATTTCCCAAACGCTTTCAGGCTCTTCGTAAAGCTGTGCTGGCTAACCAGACTGACCCACCTCAATCTGTGGGTGTTCCCGCACCATCGGCGTCTTCAACATCTGCCCAAGCCTCTCCCTTCTCCTCTGAGAATGAACTGTCTGATAATGAGGGTGAGTCTCTTCGGCTGGGTTTTTTAGACGAGCTCCGGGTGCTGGAGATGGATCAGCGAAGTCGGCAAAGCAGGGATCAGGGCGGTCAGCGCAGCATGGGAGCTCCCGCCACCGTCGGAAAAGGAAGAGGAAAGGCAGGCGGTCGAGGAGGAGCTCAGAAAAGAGGCAGCAGGAAGCCACAGGGCGCACCACCCCCGAGGGGTCCCGGGGCTCCGGGTCCACAGCCATCTGTCCAGACACGCTCCATGACTCAGTCGTAGATCCGGACTCAGGTAACTCTATTGTCAATCTTTCCAAGCATTCACTGACTGATTTGGAACTTTCGGTGTTGGGTAAAGGCTTGAGCTTCTGTCCAGATACACATTATAATTTTGTGGACCTTCGGATTGAACTTTTCAAATTTATTCGGAAGCTCAAATTGTTAAAGTTTTTTGCATTGAACCCATACCAATCCCCTACCCCTCTATCCTTGGTTCCAGTCGATATGTCGGTGCTTGAGTTTGAATGTCACAATGATTTATGTCTTTTGTCTTCACAACAGCAGGATGTTTTACAATTACCTGAGCAGTTGCCCAGGCCCACTGATCTGAAACCCCACTCT
Source organism: Desmognathus tilleyi (assembly GCA_034782015.1). Classification (NCBI taxonomy): domain Eukaryota; kingdom Metazoa; phylum Chordata; class Amphibia; order Caudata; family Plethodontidae; genus Desmognathus; species Desmognathus tilleyi. Next base: position 5,054 of record JAWLIA010000156.1, read on the forward strand.
AAGTTCACTCCGTTGTCTCCTTTTAAAGACAATATTGAACTATTCTCTGACAGTGTTCTGAGGGATATACAAAAACTCAACAATTGTTTTAAGCCGAAGTTGAATTTGTCTGGGGAGGAGTATAAAGCACTGGATGAATTGCAGAATAATATGTCTATTGTCATTAAGCCTGCAGACAAGGGTGGGAATGTTGTCATCCAAGATGTGGGAGCATACAAGCAGGAGTGTCTCAGACAACTTATGGATCCCTTGGGTTATGCTGTGGTTGATCCCTCCATTATTGGGAAGATTACTGACTTGGTCTCGAGGGTATTGGGGGAATGGGAGTCGGAGGGTTTACTTTCTATTGATGAGCTCAATTTCTTGAACTGTCCGCACCCGGTCATCCCTACCTTCTACACATTGCCTAAAATTCACAAGTCCTTGTTATCCCCCCCAGGGCGACCCATTGTTGCCAGTATTGGGTGGGTAACTGAGGGTCTTGCCCAATATTTGGATTTTCAGTTAAGGGAGATTGTGGAGGGTTTAGACTCCTATGTTTCTGATACCACGGATGTGATTCATAAGTTGTCTGGGGTCACATGGCAGGAAGGAATGATGTTATGCACCCTTGATGTGACTGCCCTCTATAACATCATAGACCATCAAGTGGGGGAGGGGGCGGTGCGTTATTTTTTGAACCATCGCTCTGTGTCCTTTGTGCGTCACAATGACATGCTTTTGGCGATGCTACATATATGCCTGACCTCAAATGTGTTTCTTTTTGATGAGATCTTGTATTGTCAACTTAGGGGCACGGCTATGGGGTCCCCCGCCGCTCCAACCTATGCGAACATATTTATGGGGTGGTGGGAGCGGACCATTTTGTATCCTTTGCTTGAGGATCAATATCGGGGTAAAGTGGTGCTTTATCTGCGGTATATTGACGACCTTTTTTTTATCTGGAAGGGGTCTCAACAGGAATTGTCGTCTTTGCTGTGCTCCATTAATGTCAATGACTTGGGTTTGGTCTTTTCTTCCTGTATATCTGAACAGGAGATCGAGTTTTTGGACCTCAAGGTTTTTGTCAGCAACGGGGTTTTAGAACATTGTATTCATCGGAAACCAACAGCGGGTAATTCTTTGTTGTTGGCTTCCAGTGCCCATATGTACTCCTGTATTGCTGGTATTCCAGTGGGTGAGCTCATCCGAGCCAAAAGGAATTGTTCTAGGGACACTGATTTCAGACAGGCAAGTGCAGAAGTCTTGGATAGATTCAGAGCTCGTGGGTACTCTGAGGGGATACTTGAGTCAGCGGTCACCAAGGTCCAAGGGATCCCCAGGGCACGTATCATCAGAGGACGGGAGGGGGGTTTCCCCAGGAGGGGGATGTCCCGCAAACGCCAGAATGCTCACTTGAGTCACGATGAGGGCCCCCGGATGATTGTTCAGACTTGTTCGGAGACGACAGCCATTTGCCAAATTTTTTCCAAACATTGGCCTGTAGTCAAGTCTGATGCTATACTTGCTGGGCTGCTCTCTGATCGTCCTAGGTTTTCATTCCTGAGGGCCCCTAACCTCCGTGACCGTTTGGTTCCCTCTTTGTTTGTGGATAGGAACAGTGATGTGCCCGTTGCGAATGAGGTGGAGGATCCACCTGGGTTTCACTCTTGCGGCAGATGCACTGCCTGTACGAAGCAGCAGTACTCTGTGGTCCAGGTTCTTAACCAGCGCACTTCGCGGATGTTTGACATCCGGAGGCCCTTCTCCTGTAAATCCAATTTTGTGGTTTACATGTTGGAGTGCCCGTGTAGTAAACGGTACATTGGCTGCAGCATTCGCGAAGTGCACTGGCGTATACAGGAGCACCGCCGGGCAATCACCAAACGTGACCAGACATATCCCATGGCTGTTCACTTTGAGCGAGAGCATGGGAGTGATCAGTCCCTTTTGCGTTACTGGTGCATCTTGCATGCACCGGTGCTTCCCCGGGGTGGCAATAGAAGACGCCGGTTACTGCAGATGGAAGCACGTGCTATCCAGGATTTTGGTACTGTGGCCCCAGCGGGAATTAACATCAAAACTGGACTGCATATTTTTCTATAAATCCTTGAGTTTCCTGGCCAGCCGTCCATTTGGGTTTGCTTGTTCAGGTTTTTAGCTCATTCTGCCGCTTGTGATTTATTGCATTATACATATGTGATGACATAATAATAATATTCTTTTTTTTTTTTTTTTTTATTCCATGTCTTTATTTAACCGTAACGGCATAACAAGACATATAAACAACACAATATAAAAAGCAGAACAAGCAAGAAAAGAAAAGAAAACATCTTAAAATTGAACTCCCCTCCTCTTGAAACACAATTTAAGAAAAATATGGATCCTAACAATATTCTGGTAATCTACTTCCCGCAGAATTTTATACAAGTCACCCTTTCCATTCTCTATGTAACAATAAAGCCAACGGATGGACAGATCACGCGTTAGAGTACAGTAAAATAAAACGTGTTCTGTTGTATCTATGCATCCTACACAGCTGTTACAATAAAGTTCCTCATAGGGGATTTTATCCCAGCCAAGAAGGAAAACATTATGAGGAAGTTGCCCATACCTCAGCTTCATAAAGGAGCGAAGGACTTGGGGAGAGATATAAGCAGCCAAGTAATCCTCAAATCCTTCATGTGTTTTAACCTCCAAGTAAAGTTTCAGGGTAGCCAATGTTTGACAATGCCTATAGTGATTAGAGAACCATTCAACTTTACATAGATTTTTGACACAGGTTTTTGAGGCATAAAAATTGTCACCTAGCCATGGTTTTGCTATTTCAAGGTCGTCAGTAAAATGCAAAAAATTATCTACAAAACTAGTGCAATAATCACTCGAAAATACTTCCACTAAGCTACCGTATAAAGTATTGTTCTTCTTTATTTCGAAAATCTTATTTATATATGTTATTGTTCGAATCTGGACGCTAGCACAAGCTTTCCAATCCCAAATCCAATAAAACAGGGGCAATCGGGGTGGAGGTGGCAAGTCCAAATATAGACCTCCAGAACTTAGCCTCCCACTTTGAAATATGGAGCATAGCTGCATAACCCCAAATTTGGCAACCATACAGGATGCAGCCTTTCCATTTTAGATTGTATATATGGATTAGTGAACGAACATCTGGTATTAATCGCAGCTTCCAGATTCGAGCGATAGCATTAGTGATTAATGAACTCTTGATCTCTAGGCTTTTTAGGTGGTCTAGCCAACCTCCGTTCGCTGAAAAGATTATACCCAAGTACTTGAAGGATTCTACCACCTCAATAGGACCAGAATCAAGTGACCATTTCGATTGACGCACTTTTTTACTTGGCCTAAAAATCATTATTTTGGTCTTCGATAAATTGATTAAGATCTTATTTTGAAGACAATAGTCTTGCAACAATTTTAATTTAAATTGAAGACCTACTGGATGAAGGTCAAGCAAGACAGTATCGTCTGCAAAGGTCAATACTGGTATAGAAATACCAGACATTTTTGGATCGATACTTTTAGGGGATTGAAGGTAATTAGCCAAATCGCTCAAAAAAAAATTAAATAAAATAGGGACCAGGACACATCCCTGTTTGAGTCCCACATTCGTATCAACTCTTCTGGATAGCTGGTTGTCCGGAGTCCAGCGAATTTGCACCCAGGTATTAGTATACAGTAGTGCGATTGAACGCACGAGGGCGTAAGGAATTCCCATGGCAAGCATTTTGTGCCATAATATGTCTCTCGGTACCCTGTCAAATGCCTGTTGAAAATCGATAAAACAGGCATAGACAGGGTACTTTTTGCCTTTTGTGTATTTTTGTATTATTAAAGATAGTAAAAGGCAGTGATCGGTGGTGGCAAAGCCCTCTCTAAAACCTGCCTGTGTGTGATGAAATACAGGATGTAATGCTGCCCACTTTTTCAATTCGATAAGGAGGATGTTGGCAAAGACTTTAGCTGCAGAATCCAACATAGCCAGGAGTCGGTACGATTTGGGACTAGATCTAAGACCTTTTTTGTAGACAGGGAGGATAATAGAGCCCAACCACGTGTCAGGTAATCTAAACATAGAAAGGCTGTAATTAAAAATAGGATGGAGAATACAGCTCCACAAAACAGGATGTTGCACGACACAAAGTGCTGGGATGCCATCAGGGCCTGCTGCTCTAGATGGATTTGAGCCGTGAATGATATCTGAGATTTGGTCAAGAGTGGGAGAAGTTACAGGATTATCCAAGCAATCCCATATAAATGGAACACTGTCATGAAAAAAGAGTTCAATCAGATATTGATACTAGATATGCTCCGGTAGATTAGCATCAGGTGGGCGTGGTGATAGGTTAAAGGCAACCTGATTAATATAAGACCAGAACGTTCTGGTATCATGTTCAATAATAGCAGTAGTTATCTGAATGGCTATATTATTGTGATGTATAGTCTTTTTTGATTTTAACAAAGACTTATATTCTTTGCGCAAATTCTGTATCAATTCCCTAGAGTTTGGCAAACCCTTTAATTTAGAGACATCCCTCCACAATTTACGCCTAGCTGTTTTACAACTGTGGTCAAACCAACTATTGGTTGTCGAGATAATGGACGGGGTTACCACCTGTTTAGATACAGGTTTAGCAATAAGGTTTGCCACAGATGCAATCAAGGTTGTATAGTTATCAAGCAATAATGACTTGTCTTCACTCCTCAAACATTCAGCTCGATCGATCACAAAGGTATCAAATACCCCCGGTTGACATTTCGGCCAGTTAATACCACAGGATTTAGTACAATTTACTCTTGAGGTATGAGTAATAATAGTTGATAGCGTTGCACCATAATTAGGCAAATTAGACTTTAAGACTGGAAGATCTAGTGAAAGAATCAGGATAGCATGGTCGCTAAAACCGCTCCAAAAAATCTCGAAATCTAAAAACAGATTAAATTGGTTGATCTTACATATGAAAAAATCAATAATTGATTTGGATGTACCGCGTTTAAAGGTAGGGGTACCAAAGCTACATGAGGGTAAGCGACCATTCAACAGTACCAAATTAAAGGAAATAA
>JAWLIA010000157.1:0-10095 GCA_034782015.1 Desmognathus tilleyi
GCCCGGCTGAAAGGGGAGGGGCTAAGCGGCGATGTTATATTGTGGGAGGGGCTTACAGGGGTAGTGCACTGAACCAACTCACTAGAGTTGATTCAGCCGCCCTCGAAATTCAAGTCTAGTTGCCCCACCGATTATGTCAAATGTTTATTATTACACTCCCCAGGGAAATGTGGTAGTGTCACTCTTTGTTTACCCAGCTACTAAAGCCAGCCCAAACTAACATCTGCAACATTCCTCTTGTGATATCTTTTGGAGTCACTATACGGAGCCAATTGCAAAACAAGGCTGCCCTTTATTCAAATGGTGCCCCGGGCACAGGTAAATTTTTCTGTCCGTAAATAAAAAAAGAATTCAAGCTTTTCAAGGGGTTTTTTGTTCAGAACTTTTGACGCGTTAATGACTGCCCTTGTCTAAGGCCTAAGGCCGACCCTGTTCCGAAATAATGTGAAAACGCCATATTCCGTATTTTTTTTTTCTCCATCTCTATGTAATTATAAATTCAAGCTTAAAATCTACATTTTTTCTGCAGACTTCTCTCCCTTTCACCAACACACGCTTTCTCCATTTATTTTAATCGCCATTTTACCCTCCAGGGTTTGGCATTTCCACAGCAGCTTGAAGTGCCTAAAAAGCTACGTACTGCGGTGTTGTACAAACACACAGTAGCTGAAACTCTCACACACTTCTGAGCCCATGCTCGGCGACTTTAGTATCTACTTTGGTTTAAAGTGTTGTACTTGCTGAGTATTTAGGCAGTAGTGTACATTTTAGCCTCTGCATACATAGCTGTGTAGTCATTTGCGTTGAAATTCGAAGTTCATCGGTTTTGACTGCCATACAGTCAGTGGTAACCAATGGAAAAAGTTTTTTTACTATGAGTTTGGGGAGTGGTAACTGGTATTTTGTAAACATGGGGGTTTGATGAGTATTATTTTGGGGAAGTCTTTGACCATTCATAAACTAGGGATGGCGTTCTGCCTAGACGGCATCTGCGTATTTGAAGGTGTAATGAATATTGCGGTTTTAAAAAACGAAAATGTATTTTTTTGATTAATGAGATCTTGCTAGAGAAATTATATTAATATTATGTTTTTTTAGCACCTGATGACGCCATCTCGGCGAAACTATTTGTGCCATGTTAATGATTTAGACATGATCGGTCTACTTAATGATTGCTTTACAAAAAAACTGAAGCACTAAAAAAAATCGAAGCATTAATTGTATTCATCCAATTATCAAATGAAATACGTTTTTTGGAAATAAACAATATTGATTTTCAATCTCATCTTTGAAGTGTACTATATAATATCATTTATTCTTCAAGAGAATTGTTCACCCAGTGTTGATAACATAAGGATTCACTAAAGATTCAACCCAAAGTGAAAAGATTATTTATTTTTCATTAATTTTTTGTTTTTCTTTTTTTCCATCTTTGGAGTTATTGGTGTGCTGGGGTGTATCACGAGCTCAGGCTTGTGTTTCCCTGAGAAAATGCATGAGCATGCAGTCCAAATGACAACAACACACAAAGGTCCTGCACTAAAAGAACATTTTTCTATTTATGAAGGTAGCCAATAAATATTTTATTCAGCATACTTGATGTTAACTCATCTAAAAAATGTGCATTTATAACATAAAGCTACTGTTTCAAATGCATTACATATTTACATATATACATATGTGTCTATGGAACAAGTCCCATAGACTTTGACCCCACAAGGACAACTTAGAAATGGTTCTCCAACTCAGACTACTAAGGAGCATGGTAGGATTTGGTCGGCCAACCTAACCGTTTCAAACAATTCTTAGATGAGTACAGGCACTAAATCACATTTCGACTCAACAATGTCATTTCCATTTTGACTTGAGAAATCAAAAGTGTGATATTAAAATTGGTTTCTTACAATGATTTCAGTTGAAAATGGCAGTACATTGATCGGATTTGAGACTACACAAAGGTGGCGTGTTGAGGTTAAACACTATAGAAAGGTAGACTTGGCACTCTTTTCTCTGATGACCTCAGTCTATACATTTCAGAATTGAATAAAATGGAGCCTTTGAGCCTAAACACTAGCCCAAAAAGCATAGCATTCTTCTAATCCCAGTGATCCAGAAAACAGGGGCAGGAAATACAGTATGGACGTTGCAAAAAGTTCGGCCTTCCTGCCTGCCTTCGCCTGGGGGGTGTGTATGAAGGGGTAGGAGAGTAAAGAAAATAGGGGTACTGTACACTGAGAAGAGGGTGTACAAACGGAAAATAAATGGGATAGTGCGCAAAAACTAGTGTCACTGTCCCTAAAAGAGAGGGTACTCTGTACCTCCTCGTATCTTATCACTTCAACCACTTTGTAAAATACAGCCCCGTTTATATGTAATTTCTATACCATAGCAGGAAGGAGCGTAACCAGTTCCAACATGGCATGCACGTAACGAGGGTTGGGAGCTACAGGAATTTCTGTATCTAATCACAGCCCCAACAAAAGAGGATCAACTCAAAGTCAAGTAAAGCCAAATGCACCAATTCCCAAAGAAACTGGTGCCACTGAAAAGACATGGAGTAAAGGGGAGGAAATCCTTGCAAATGGGCAAAGATACTTAGACAGTATACAAATCACCCTCTTAAATGCTAGAGGAGGGAACTGAGGTTCTGATAAACTTGCTTCTATATGAGTAATATGTCAAATTCAATCTCCTGCAAGCCCATGTGGACAAAATATCGGAAACACTGCACACTGTGGAGGAACGAGTGAGCGCGACAGAGGGGAGACTTGCACCGATAGAGGAAGAATTGGCCAAGACGGTGAAAGCGCTTGAAGAGACGAAGTTGCGGATTATTGACCAGGAAGGTCGTAGTCGCCGCAATAACGTCCGTCTGATCGGTCTCCCGGAGAATATGGAAAAGAACCCGCAGGAGGTGTACTTCGAGGCGCTCATTCGTGAATTGTTTCCCAACGCACCATTTTCAGCAGTCTTTATAATTGAGAGAGCGCACAGAGCGTTGCAACGGAGACCGCCTCCGGGAGCACCCCCCAGGGCGGTAATCATCAGGTTCCTTAATTATAGAGATCGGGACGTGTTACTGCAATCCGCTAGAGAGAAAGGCACGATCAGACACCAGGGTGTTCAACTTCACTTCTTTCAGGATTTTACCATGGAAGTGCAAATGGCCAGAAGGAACTTTACTGAAGCGAAGAAAACGCTGCGAGAGAAAGGTCTAACCTATGCAATGTTGTTCCCGAGTAAGTTGCGTGTGGTTAGCCGAGGCAAGGTCTACTTTTTTACTGACCATGTTGCGGCGGCGGGCTTCGCGCTGGAAGCCCCCGCGGAAAATAACAATGTTGTGGTGGCTGAGATCGGGGACATACCGGCGCTGGAATAGGCAGACATGTAAGCTGGCGGGACCCCCGTATTGGTGACTGTTTATCTGTCCCACTGGTAGGAGTCTCTCCGTTCCCCACCCCCCCCTTATGTTATAAACTTTGCTGAAATATTGCCAGTGACATGGTTATGACATTAAAAATGGCCACAGGGGTGGGGGGGACATGATCCGCACGCATGTCACTTGGTTTGGCCCTAGACGGGGCGACACTAGTTAGGGGACATTTGCTGGAGGGAAGAATAACTACCCCCCTACCGGGCTTTGGAGATTGAGATGGTTGAGCCCAGAGAGGAGAGACTGCCGCCATGTGGAGTGACGGGATCGTTGCCACCAAGGAAGAAGGAAACAATATGGACTCTGACTGTTATTTACACCAGTTCTATTACGAATCGCGGCCCGTGCTGCGGACTCTGTCACAGCGGTCGTGGCTTAGATTCCATCAGCCGCGACCTCGGCCGTGACGTGATCTCGTTTGACAATGTATTATTGCACAGTTTGTTTGTTTGCGGGCGGGACCACCTTGGGTCCATTGGTTGTGGCTCAGGGGGTTCTGATCTGTAAGTTTGGGTTTTGGCTGAATGTTGGGGAATCAGCCTGGGGGAGGGTTGTACTGTCCAACTGCAAGCTCTGTGGAAAATGGTATGAAAGTGGATACGGGGAAGGCGAATGGCGGCGTATGTGCGTGGCTGAGTGGTTCCAAATAGACTCTTATGACTAGTGCTAAACTAACTGTACTATCATGGAACGTCAGAGGGCTACTGCAGCCGGCGAAAATTCGTAGAATTTTGGCATATTGTACTAAACAGCACGCGGATGTTTTATTACTGCAAGAATCGCATTGGCCCACTGCAGGGCTGACGTCGCATCTAATGCATTGGGCAAGCTGCGTTTACCATGCGGCATTTACTCAGGGAGCACGAGGAACAATAGTTGTCATTAGGAAAACCGTGCCATTTGTTTTTAGTAAAGTCACAGTGGATCCTCAGGGTAGATACACACTGGTAGAAGGTATACTTCAAAACAGACCCATCCTCCTAGGGTCCATATATGGTCCTAATATAGATGATCCGGGTTTCTTTGTGGAATTGTTTCGGTTATGTGCAAGAGCCTCGGATGTGCCCTGGTTGTTGGGTGGAGACTGGAATGTAATTCTTAATGCGGCCCTAGACAGATCCAAGCCGGCGGTTAGGGCACAATCTAGGGCGTCAGTGAAGCTGAATGAGGAAATGGAGATGCATGGGTTGTGTGATGGTTGGCGATTACTGCACATGATGGATAGACAATATACGCATTATTCGTCGCCGCATGATGTACACACACGACTGGATATGCTGCTAGTATCAGACACTCTGGGGGGATTACTCCAGGAAGCAAATATATGTCCTCGAGTGTTCTCGGATCACAGTCCTGTAGTGGGCGTGTTTGGTTGGTCCCGGTCGTTTCCGAGGGCCACGACGTGGCGCCTAAAAGCGGAAGCCCTGGCGGACCCCGCGTTTGAGGGGGAGATAGCTAGACACATTTCTTTGTTCAGGGAGGCTCATGAGAACGATGAAACAGACGCAATGTACCAGTGGCTAGCACTAAAAGTATATATAAGGGGTATAGCCATGGCCACAGAGTATAGTCAGCTCAAGGCGATTCGAGCAAAATTGGCAGACTTGGAACGGTTGCTTAAGCAAGCGGAGGCTCGCCATATGGGGGCACACACTCCCCAAGATTTGGCAGAAATCAGGCGGTTGACTTCGGAATACGGGGAAGAGGCTCAGCGGGAGCTCAAACACATGTCACAGTTTGCGACGGCGAAACAGTATGCATGGGGAGACAGGCCGGGCCAACCTTTAGCGAGAATGTTACGGCGGGAGGCCGGGATGAGACCGGTGGAAGCGGTAATCACCACGGGGGGGGAGCGTGTCACAGAAACTGAAGAGGTGGTAGCCACTTTTCGGGAATTCTATAAATCCCTATATCAGAGCAGACTAATGGTACAAGAAAGTGAGATTCGGGACTATATTCAGAGTGTAGGGATACCGAGGGTTCCGCACGAGGTGTCGAGATCATGGGAGACCCCCATTACCGAGGATGAGATTAAATTAGCTATACGAGATCTGACGACCGGCAAGGCTCCAGGCCCTGACGGACTGGGACCGGAATTTTATAAACAGTATTCCATTATTGTGGTCCCACTGCTAAAAAAAATATATGATCTAGCGCTAGAACGTGGTGGGTTCCCAGAGGAAATGAATGAGGCCCGCATTGTTTGCTTCCTTAAGCCCGACAAGCCCCCGCAGGAGTGTGGTTCATACAGACCGATCTCGCTCACTAACTGTGATGTCAAAATATTTGCGAAAATTATCGTAGGACGGATGCTACCTCATCTGTCGTCGATGGTTCACCCCGATCAATCGGGCTTCATTCCTGGCCGAAACACCACCCAAAATATCAGGAGGTTGTTTCTAGTGCAAGCAGCGACCCGCCCTGACTCCTCGGAGGCTATTGTAACACTAGATATAGAAAAAGCCTTCGACTCAATCGAGTGGGCCTATCTTTTTGAGCTCTTACGAGCTTATGGAGTTGGGCCAAAACTAAGCTCTATGATCCAGCTGTTGTACTTCAAACCCTCGGCGAGAGTTAGTGTCAATAGTGGTCTATCGGAACGCTTTGAAATTCAGAGGGGCACGAGGCAGGGGTGCCCCCTATCTCCGCTATTGTTCGCCATGGGGATGGAGGTATTGGCCCGAAAACTACGCCGGGATCTTGATGGGCGAGGCATCGTGGCTTGGGGTCAAGTAAACATAGTCTCCATGTATGCAGACGATACGCTCCTATACCTGGCAGACCCAGAGAGTGCATTACCAATAGCAGTAGCCTCTTATAACACATTTCGAACTTATTCAGGGTTGTCTATAAACTGGTCTAAGTCGGTCCTCTTTCCGCTAGGTGTGGGTCCCCCAGTGATGTATGATGTTTGTAGACTACGGGTGGAATATCAACAGCTAAAATACCTTGGGGTTATTGTCACTAAGGAAATGCCCAGTGCTGTTCTGGCTAATTTTACAGAACCTCTGAATCTCATTAAAAAGAAGGTGGACAAATGGATTACACTTCCATTGAACCTTGCAGGGCGCACGGCCATTATGCAAATGGTAGTGCTCCCCAAGTTACTCTATATCTTCTCTAACGTGCCCTTAGACCCAGGAAGGCGATACTTTGGAGAGCTCAGGTCGCTAACGTCCAGACTCATCTGGGGTGGGAGAAATCCCCGAATAGCTTACAACACCACTACAAGGCACTATAGGGCGGGGGGTATACAAGTACCCAACTTGCACACTTATTACTTGGCGGCACAACTCCAGTTTATCTCGTCATATCTAGCGGTAGACAATGATCCCAGGGATTCACGTATACAGATGGAGGTACACAGATACGACCCTTTCGATACCGGGGGATATGTGATTAACCCTGATATGATTCAATCGGAGACTCCAGACCCTGTATCTCATACCCTTCGGTTGTGGAAAAGGGCTGTGGCGCGGTTTGAGGCAGGGCACCCCTACTCTCCACTTATACCAATTCCCCTGCTGCGCGGTTTTCAGCGCTCATTATCCCGGAATGACATACTGGGGTGGGAGGCGGGAGGGTTAACCACCCTTGCTAACCTATTTCAAGATAACCAGATCCTCTCGATAACTGACATTCAAGCGAAATTACAACCCAACACATACAATGCCATAAGGGTTCTTCAGTTGCGAGCATCCATGCGCCGTAGATGGGCTGAGATACCAATTGAACCGATCACTTCAGATCTTCTGCACCATATACTGAGGACTATAGGCTGGAGGCATCAAGTCACGATGCTCTATAATCTCTTGCAGACAAGGGCAGAAATAGAACCTCTACAGCTCAAAGGGGTATGGGAGGATGATTTAGGGGTCACTTTAACTGAAGATCAATGGGAGGCGATGTGTGGACACACTAAAGAAGTCGCGCGTAGTGCTCGCCTACGTATAATACACTATAGATTTTTCACACGCAGTTATATGACACCAGCAATATTGTGTCACTTCATTCAGGAGATTTCCTTGCGATGCCCAGGCTGCAACTCGCAAGAGTGCTCTTTTCTCCATCTGGCGTGGGGGTGTGTGGAAGTGCACAGGTTCTGGACAGCGGTGTGCAATGAGATCAGTAAAATTCTGCAGAAACCAATAGCTAATGATCCTAAGCTAATATTTCTGTCCCAATTTCCTAAATTATCTCCGGCTGATTTCAAATTTCTCAGCCTTGGGATTGTGTTAGCCAAGAAAACAATTGCCATGAGATGGATGCGTGTGGTGCCTCCTAGACTGCCAACTTGGCAGGGTCTACTAGCTAGATGCAACGACGTGGAATGTTTGGTACGTGAACTATCCCCTAGAACACAATGCCCTCGGGATATATGGGAGAAGTACAGACTTTTTTTAATTGGGGATGAGAATGAGGCGAGTGAGAACGAAGAGACAAGCTCGGAAGAGGAAAGAGGGTGATTTGAGAGGTGAATGCAGAGGAAGTGTGAGCTAACTCCTGGCAGGCAAGGAAGTCACGCAGATGGGAAGTCATGGCAATGATAATCGTCTAGCCGTCGTTGGTCTGGAACAAGCGCTCCATGAGCAGTGCTATTGGCAAGGTGGACAGGGGAGGGGGGTTGGGAGTTGGGTATGTTGCCTATATAGAAGATATACCTGTATTAGTTTATTGGCAGACGACAGTTAAGGTTATGTAAAACATGTCTTTGTTTGTATGCCCATCATGGGAAATGATGGACTGCTATTTTGTTGGTTGTCTGAAAACTCAATCCATTCACAGTTCATGACAACCTGCCTTAAAACTGCAGCTTTTGCTCCTAGTTACACAACACTGGTTTTAAATATCTATCCCCCTTTCAAAAATGAATGCAAATGCCAGAGAGGTGTGATGGAGAGCCCATCACATGGGTAAAATCTCCCGTTAAGCCCATAGTTATGGTGTACAGTGAGACACTGCACTGCAAGTCCCAAGGTGCTTTCGGTTGGAATAGTAGGACTTGGGATGGCTAGAAACTTGAAAACCAGGCACCCACTAGCTGTCTATGAGCAAAACCCAGTCAAATGTTCCTGATATCAAGACAGAAATCTAGGGCTGCATCAATGGTTTAAAATACAGCAATTGAAAATCGATTGCCGTGCCAGTGGTGCTTGGCATTTCAAACGTTCCCACCGGGACTAAGAGTAACAAAAACATGTACAGTAGGTGTCAGAACCAACACAGAAGAGCAAGAAGGGTGACTAAGCACAAAGAGCAATTCAATTAAAATGTCAGGGAAGAAACCACAGAGGAGGAGAACTTGGTTGACTTAAATGGGTGAAGACAATGAGGCGCAAGTGAGAATTGGCCAAAACAATCCTAGCTGACCCTTCAACAGGTGCAAAGCGTCAACTTACAAATCAAGTGACTGGCCCAAGCCCTATACAAATGGGCAGAAAAAAGCCAGAGAGTGTCAGGATCCAGTGAGCAGACGGATGCAGCGAAGAAGCCCTCCTAGCCTTGCAAACCCTCCCTAGAATCAGAGGTGCTTTATGGAGTTCAGAAGGCAAAGACGCAGGCGGCGACCCTCCCTCCTGAAGTGGCGTGATGCACAGCCCACTTCCATTACGTCAAAGGGAGGTCCAGAAGGGCCAGAGTTCAGCAACCAGGAGCTATTAATCCATCTTTGTTGGAGACAATACTGAAAGCTGGTCTCGCGCTGTGCTCAGTGAGCCATCGCAAGCTAGACCCTGTCACATCTGCAACTCCAACCACCAGACATCAGCCCTGAAGGGGCTAAAAGATCTGTAGCCTTAAGAGAAGAGGCAACTGAACCCCGGGTTACAATACAGGAAGTAAACCAAAAATGGGTGTACTAGCCCATGAAAGAGGTGACCCTAACCTGAGTGTGACAAACAAGGTATCTCGATCCACCAGCCTGAAGAAGAGGCCAGAATCAATCTAGCAGCCCAAAGAAAAGGTGACCGTAAACTGGGCTGAAAAACAGGTAAAGAACCAGCCCTGGAGGAGAGGTTCCTGATTCATGTAAAGACCCAGAAAAGAACCATGGGGAGTGTCTGGAACCAAGTGTAGATCTGAAGATGGTGCTCTTAAGCCACCTGGATCGCCTGAACACCCGGAGGAGGACCATAAGAAGTGTTCTGGAGCAGGTGGTGATCTGAACGAGGTGCTCATGACAGAGCGAGGTATCTCTGCTCTTCCATCCAAGAGATGACCATGGTTCAGGGGTGAAAATACTGGACCAGCTCTCCATTTTAGCCTAGGAAGGGAACCTAAGCTGTGGGAAGAATATGGTTTCCTTGTTTAATAGAGAAGGGTGGACTTATAAAGGTAATGGACCTGGACATGGGCTGGTACAACCATTTGCCTTCTCTACATAAGGGGAAAGGTAAGGATGGACTCCCTACGAAGATGGAACAGGCTATGATGTAGACCAGTAGAAAATGCTGTAGGCACAAATTACCTGGAGGGCGACAGTGCCGGGTACAGGGTGAGCTCAGTGTAGGAAAGAGCTGGGTGACAGACTGTCTGAGGGGCAACCACGTTAAGGAAGACTTCGAAATTTCCTACCAGAGCACTCACCCTCTGGAATCCAGAGCCCTTGAGGAGAATGTCCCAACAACCCCACCAAACCCAGGGGTTAGTAAAAGGATACGTGT
>JAWLIA010000158.1:0-10080 GCA_034782015.1 Desmognathus tilleyi
TATATTGTACCTTCAGTCTTTGTTTCCTCTTTTCCAATCAGATTTATCTATTTCTGGTAGAAACAACCAACCTTTAGCCACCAAGGGGTTTTCACGCACAGTACTGAGACTTCTTTTGGCTGTTTGGTGGTGTGCCCGGTTAAAGGCCGGTAACTTTTCATTGGCTTGGCCAATCACAGCCGTTTTTTTCTCATTTCTTTTTTACAAGAAGGGCAATCTAATGACACCAAAAAATTTGGAATCGCACATGGCTGTTGTGTGCAATTATACAAAAATAAGGAACCCATGTTGGTTTTTTGAGAAAATGCAAAAAAAGGCTGCAAAACAAATTGCTGTGGCGTTTGTTCAACAAAAGATTTACAATTCTGAAATTGCCTAAGGTTGACAAATAACTAGTAATTATTCAGCTCCTAGTGCAGTGTTTTTAAATTGGCATGCATATGGTTTGCCCTTTCATCGAAAACATTGGTGCTTTGGCATACCCAACATTCAGTATAACTCCCAAGATCAGTTTAAAACACATTTTTCCTACTTGTATATGAATGCAAAATGCACCATTAGGACTGACTTATTACCATTTTTAAGTCACTCCCTCTCCATCTTCTACTTTCCCTCTCCCTTCCCTGTTACTGTGCACAGCAGCTGTATTTGTGCTCAGCAATGCTTTATAAAAAAAGAAATCCAAAACTTTGTAGTTGCTGAGAGGCTGCACATTGACAGAGATGGCAAAAATTGTCAGACATGGCTTTGTACATCCCAAATCGAGATGTAGTGGGTCTTTGTGTACTAAAATAGTCAAAATGGTTTTTTGGTTTGGCTGTCCTTATCTGCAGCAGCATTAGTAAGCCACTGTGCGAGTTTAAACTATTCAGAAATATCGAATGTTTAAGTTGTGCATTAGAAATATACTGAATTTTCAAGTGTATTTGATTGTCTGGATCTTCTCTTGCTTCCCTTACGTTCATTAATGGGAGACGGAGCACGTAGCCTACATTCATAAGTTGAATGGCACGACTCTGACTTGCTTGTGTTTTGTACACCAGAGCAGAGCAAAAGCCAAACATTTGGCTGAGATAACTTTGGCTTGCCCGCCTGTAGGCATTACCCGCCAAACTCTGTTGTTGATCTGTCAGCTTAATATTGATGTTCCACCAATATTTAAGTTCACCATGATGTCCAAATTTTTTAAAGAGGCAGTCTTCACTGCCAAAATAACCCAGAATATTAAAATGCATAATTTATTATCCCCAGAAATATTTTAATTGTGTAGATACTGTGTTTTAAAAAGTCTGCTAATTGTGCAGCTTTGCACAATTTTTCAGACTTTTCAGGAACAATAAAACAGCTCTGCAGTTTTAGTTTTTAAACTTGCTTGGCTTTCCAATCTAATCAACACTAAAGGCAAGGTGCCTCACTACAAGGAATCAACACACTTGCCCTTTCAATGTCTGAAATTGCATCCATTTACATGCTCCCCTCCTGCACAGAAATGGTTACAAATAATAAAAGTTTTTCACCACCTAGCATATACTGAAAGCTGCACAAACTAGCCTATCGCTTAATATCACATTTGTAGAGTTCATATTTAAAACGGAAGGAGTGAACCCTGCAAAATCTAGAGAGGAGAAAAGCAGCAAGATCGAGAAATCTGCATGCATTTGCATACATTAAATGCATTGGTGTCCATGCAAGATATACAATTGAGCTGAAGAGAATTGTGAATGATTACACAATTACATATGAGAAGGTTTTGTTTGCTAGTTAGTACAATTGGCTTATTTGCTTCTCTTTCCAGGCTATAACATAGCCAAGAAAGCCCTTATGCCTGCGGGCTTTGGTGCATATAAGCAAATAAATAAAATAAATTAATATATAAATAAATTAATATCCAAACACTGAAATATTTTTGGCACCTCGAAATTTCATTTGGAGACTAAGATTTTTGATTTGGGAGCCAATGGCTCCTAAGCCAAAATGTTAGTCTGGAGCCCTGTGTGGTGGTCGATCAAGTGAAAAGCTGCAGCGAGGTCCAATAACATGAGTAAACCCACTTTGCCTCTTTCAAAAATACCTAACCTTTGGATCTGTAGGTCCAGGAGGGTGAACTCAGTACTATGCTCTCTTCTGAACTGCTGATTGTCTGTTATGAAGGAGACTAGTGCTTAAAACAAGCAAAGAACCAGCATCAGCAGGATCTCCACCACCTATGGACACCAGCAGCAAACACAGAGAAAGCTGCAGCGCGGAGCACAAGAAGCAACTCCACATGCAAACCTGGACCCAGCACATGCAGCAGCCTACAATGGCAGGTTGCCACAGCAATAAGAACGTGCTTTGGTCATCCGACCAATGAGAGAGCAGCCCTCCCTTGGACACAGCTCCTGCCCACCAATACGACACTCAGCCCACTCTGCCTGCGAGTAGTGCAGTCATTTAAAGAGACTGTCTACATGAGCTGGCAGGTGAGGCCAGCAGCAGAGGCACACCATAAAGGGCCACCAACAAGGCCTTTGCTTGTCTGGGACCTGGACAGGTCCCACAGGCCCACAGCGTTATGACACCCTCAAATCAGCCTTCCATCGTAGGTAAGCCCACCCATGCATGGCCAGCATGCCGTAATATTCCTGCGAAGGCCCCTCCTGGAACCCACCTTCCCACCACCGCATCCCTGAAAAACATAGGCAATTAGACTCTCCCTAGTTAAGGCACCTCTGCCTTCCCTCAAACCATTCATATCCTGTCAAATCCCAATGCTGCAAATGGCACACTGATGTGCTCGTTAATCAATGCATGCTCATTACCTAAATACGCCCTGGACATCAATAACCACATCACACAAAATACAATTAATATCCTAGCAGTGACCAAATCATTTATCACAGACACCAGTGGTCCAGCCATTGCCCTAACCCTCCCAGAAAGCTACACAATGAAGAATATAAACAGATAGTCTGCCAAGGGGGTGCCGTAGCAGTGATCTTTAGAGAGTCCCTGTTCATATTACAATCACCAATCGAATCCTGCACTGACGGCAAATGTATTCTAGTCGAACTCGCCCCACATGAGAATGCTTGTCTTAATATGCTAATAGCATAAAGACCACTCTGCGATACGCCACAATTCAATGCTGACCTAATTCACCTACAGGCCCATCTACAAAAAACCAACACCTCCACAATTCTGTTAGGAGATCTAAATAGAGGACTAGATGACCACAACGACAAGAGTGCAGTCGAATTGGAAGAAAACCTAATGGATCTGGGCTTCACCATTGCCAATAACAACTTTACCCACATCAAAGGCCGCTCACTAGACTGGGTCGCTTCACACAATATTACCCTCTCCCAAACCATCACCTCTCCCTGTAGCAGCAGCAGTGGTAATAGTAGCAGAAGCAGAAGTAGCAGAAGTAGTACAATAGCAACAGTAGTAGCAGCAGTAGAAGTAGCAAAATAGTAGCAGAAGTTATAGCAGCAGCAGTAGTAGAAGCAGTCATAGTAGCAGTAGTAGCAGTCTTGTGAGCTGAGACAATCGCTTCATTAACTTCCGCAAACAAAAACAATTCCAAGGTATTATCAGGGTGCATATCCTTAAACTGAAAAACATCACAAAACTTTCATTGATATCATCATCGGAGTTAGTATAGAGTTGAAATTTGAAGGTTCTATTATCCTATTTTGCTGGTGGCCTAGCAGTAGTCTATTTAGAATAGACCAGAATAAACGATAATCCCCAACTATTGCTGCCTCTTCCAACTCGACCAGTTGATTATTTTAAAAATTCCACTTAGCCTCCTTTTGGGCAGTCTTGTATGCTAATCTAGCTAGTTTTATTTCACCAGGGTCTCTTGGAACCATTTTCAGAAGTGTTACCAGTTGGGACCTCTTACTTGTGCACTTCCCATCAAACCAATTAGCCTCCTTTCTTACTAAATTAGATTTCATTTTACTGGCCACTTTGGACATATTAAGTGAGATCTCCATGAACCAAGCATTTACCAGCTCTAACCTCTCCTCTACAGTGGCAACAGTCAGAGCTTCTAGCATGTCTTGATTACGGTCATTAAAAATATTGGCATATAGCACAACTTTTCCTGCGTCCGACCATTTTAGCCTTCTTCTATCATTAGACGCCATTAAGTCTGGTGACAGGTTTACTACAGAATCAGCTAAGCATAACCTATGTTGGGATATAATGGTCCATAACATACAAGGATCACTTGTGTAAGATTCCCCCACCCTAAAGTCCTTTATAACATTCCACATGTTGCCAGACACGGCAAAATAATCAATCTAAGAGAATGAAAATGCACTACAGTGAGTGGGCTTGACAGGTGAATCTGCCGGAAATTGGCCGTTCAGAGTTCTCAACCCCTGAGCTTCTAGAAATAAAAACAATAATTGTAATCCAGTTTTATCTGAATGACTGGCTCCCCCTTTCGATATTGGTATGTCCCAGAGTTCATCGAGTATCTCTTCATGAGAATTTAATTTAGACTCGCTCAGCTGACAATTGAAATCACCCATCAAAAATACCCGTTAGGTTATCTAATATTGGTAAACCCATCTTATTTGACACAATAACAGTCAACCTATCAAACATATCATCCACCCAAGGCTTCAGATAAACATTTATAAACAAAAAGGATACCTTATTAAAAGATAGCAGTAACAGCTGGATATTAGGGGAGCCCGAAGATATTTCTATTGCCTTGCCCAAAAACTTATTTGACACAAAAACAGCCAAACCGCCCTTTGCGCTTCCAATCTTAGAGGGAACAGCCTTCACAAAAAATCCTTTAAACCCTTTCACCGAACAATCATTCACTAACCAGGTCTCCTGTAAAAGGATCATATTAACTGACTTCACGACATCCAAGGTCACACAATCACTCAGTTTAGCCTTTAGACCCGCACAGTTTCAGGAAATAATAGACAATTCTTTACAAACTTTTCCCTTATCTTCATGAATAAAGTTGGCCAAGGGCAGGCCTGGTGGCTCCTTGGGCGCTGATGGTCTCCTTTCCCTTAAATTTGGGACAGCCTGCTTAACCAGATCTATGCAGTTTCCAGTCAAACGGGTAGCATCTCTCATGATACTCTCCTCTTCGTTTAATCCTTCACTTGGTTTGCAGACAGATCCACATAAAGAGATCTCAAGGAAGGTTTGGGGACATTTAACATAGTCTTGTTCGCTCCACATAGTCTTGTTCGCTCCACATAGAACCCACAATTGGAGTCTGCACAACTGTAACTTTAAGACCTTCCTTTCGGGATCCTTTTTGACACAAGGGTGATTTAACATAGGATAGTCATTCAACATCTTGTAATTAGCTCAGTGCATCATAGTGGAAATTTAAAAAACATTTATAGGAACATGTTGGTGCCTCTGTGGCCCTCCTAGATTCAGCTTGGACGATTTACCAACAAATGACATTGGCTTATAAAAAAAAGCCTAAAGGAATTGTCTGCACCTGCCTACAGTCAAAGTGTGGTTCAGACACATTTTCAAAAATAGCTTGTACCAGACTACAATCATTGAAATTTAAAATAATACATTGAGAAATTGAGAAATATTTTTCCTACGGATATCTTAAAAATGTCTTATTCAGAATGGGATAACTGGTCGACTACAACGAATATTTTGTTTTCGGACGCTAATATTGTGGAATTAATTTTGGCCAACAAAGACTTCTTCCTGGCTAAAGGAATCGAAGTATTCCTTATGAAATCTGCTGATCGTCAAATTTACGCCGGAAACAAGCACTCCACAGATCATCGTGTATATAATTCAGGTTGCTCTCTAGCGGAAAAAAGCTTCATGCCACAGTTCAAGGAGCAGCAAGCTATACCGTTGTCCACTCTGAGAACACAAAGTGATCTGCCTTTGTCCAACAAGGGTGTTCCGTCTTCGTTGCACATAGCTCAAAAAAAAAAAAATCTGGAGTATAAAGAACTGTTTTTGACCAGTATATCAAAAATGAACACGGCTATGGAAGCATTGGCAGATCTAGGAATGGCTATTGCTGCAGATCCTAGCTCAAGACTGACTACGCCCCCAATTGATTCCTAGCAATTTTGATCAAGGTCTGACCTGCATATCATGGAACTGTGCGGGCTGGAAAAATCTACAAGAAGAACAAGCCTGGGCCAGAATTGAAACCGCAGACATTGTACTTCTTCAGGAAACTTGGGCAACTGAGCCTATTGAAAGGGAAGGCTTCCATTGTTTTTCACAATTGGCTGAGATTTCGAGTATGGGTCATAACAAAGGGGGAATGGCCATTTTTTTAAAACTTGGCTTAGAATGTATTCCAGAAAAAATATGGGCAGAAATTAGTGGCATCTTAGCCCTAAGAATTAGGTTTCCTGGCAAGAAATCTTTAATAATCATAAATGCGTATTTTCGCCCTATTTACCTAACTCATCCAAAGAAGGTTGACTTTTTCAAAAGGATTGCATCATTTTTCGATTACTTAAGTGATAATTATGGAGATGATATTTGGTTACTTGGTGGTGACTTTAATCTGAAAATGTGCAATCCATTACTGTATTTGGATAATGATGAACTCTTTTCTTCTTTGCCAGAGTGGAATGTGCCTTATGACTTTAAGGTACCATGTCCTTCAAAAGTAGAAAAAGAGTTTGCAGAAATTATCATCTCTCATAACTTTACGCCAGTAGGTGGCAGATTTGGTCAGTCACTAGTTAATAATATCACCTTTAGAAGGGGCATTTCTAGCTCTTACATAGATCACTTTTTTGTGAGGATGGCATTTTTTGAGCAGGTGGTCGCCTATGATATAATCTGGTTAGATTGTGGGGACCATGCGATGAGTATTATGAAATGCATGAAGAATTACACAGTAGACAGGGCTGTGCACCATGCAAAAACAGGAGCAGTAGTTCTTAAAAAAGGATGTCAGATCAATTGGCGATATTGTGACTCTACAAGATTCTCAACTGATTTAGAGCAGTTGATTAATTGCTGGGAAAGAGACTCCTCTTCTAGCGGTGATGAATTGATACACAATTATGGCTTGTTATGTACGCAATTAAAAGACAGGATAGCACACACAGAATATAATGATAGGCACGTTAGGAATTCACAATACAAAGTAAACAACTGGTTTGATAAAGAATGCAGAAACGCTAGGGCAAGCATTTGGAAACTGAAGAGAAAAGTAGTAAGTGGTGGTTTGTTGTCTGCAAACGTATTAAGGGAAAAAAAAAAACAGTATCGTTTCCTTTTGAAATCAAAAAAATTTGAGTTTGTTAACAAAAGGAAAGAACGAATTGAAGAACTAATCCTGAAAAGGGATGCTAGAGCTTTCTGGATAGAGGTGAATGAATTAGCCTTTCCGAGAGAAAACAGACCCCCGGATGCATTTATATCTCCGGAGGTATGGGTGGCTAATATAGAAACGCTGTATGGGAGAAAGAGTTTGGCGATAACACCGGTGATACCGAGGGAACAAAGATGGCGGGTTGCTCCCTCGCTAGTTGTTGAATCTTCGAATAAAATCAATCCGTCGCGGGCTGCTGGCCCCGACGGTGTCCCTCCACTTTGCTGGGTGAAAAATAGGCAATTATGGGTAAGGGTAATGGTGCCAACTATTGACCACTGTTTATCTAATCACATAATACCTGAGAGCTGGAGGGGGAGCATACTATTTCCCCTTTTTAAAAAAGGGAAAAAATCAGACCCTAATGCTTATCGGATGCTGGCCCTACTGGATGCAGGAGGCAAATTATTTGCGAAATCCTTGTTAAGTGACCTTCAGTCATGGGTAGAAGAGAACAACATACTCCCCATGGCACAAACAGGATTTAGAGCAGGATATTCGACCATTGATAACTGTCTAACGTTCGAACTCCTGTTAGAAAAATATGTAGATAAGAAACATTATTCTATGTTTTCGTGTTTTATAGACTACAGCAAAGCCTTTGACCAGATCTCCAGAGCTCTTTTATGGAACAAATTACACAGATTAGGCTGCCCTGAAGGGTTAATTGGTGCTATCCGGTTATTATACACACACACATGGGCGAAGGTGCGCTGGGGCCCACATGGAGAACTGACCAATATGATTTACACATCCGACGGTTTAAAACAAGGCTGCGTCCTTGCACCATTATTATTTAACATTTATGTTTCTGACCTTTTTCCCTTGATAGAATCTAGTAACGACCTAAGTCCCAAGATGGGTGGGCAAGCAATTGCGCTTCTTGCCTACGCCGATGACATGGTCATGATGGACCTCACGGCGGGTGGTTTACAAACCAAACTGAACATTCTTTTAACATACTGTGTGGAAAATGTCATCGAAATTAATTTGGCCAAAACCCAAATAATGATCTTTGGTAAACAACCAAAAAACTGTGCCTGGTATATTGGGCCATCTAAAGTAGAGGTTGTCACTCACTATACATACCTGGGTCTTGAATTTGCTAGTAACAGAAAATGGACCACTCACGGCAATAAATTGAGAAACAAACAAGCTATTGCAACGAATGCTCTGATAAAATTGAAACACTCAGGAGCCTTGTTAAATCCTATTATGGCAAAAAATATCTTTCAAGCAAAATGGGTGAATTGCTTACTGTATGGTTGTGAAGTATGGGGAGGGGAACTAGAAGATCAAGTAGCGAAATGGGAAAGAGGATTTTGGAAACGCTTGTTAGGTTTCCCGATGAGTGCGTCACTGTGGGCTTTTTACCTGGATCTGGACATGGTGCCAATCAATGTTAGGATGGATATCCGGACTTTGAAATTTTTTATGGATGGCATTGAGAAGGAAAATAAGCTGAGTAATTTGTGTGTATTAGATGCCCTTTCCTCTGCCTTGGGCTCAGATTATATCGCTAAAATCAGAGCAATATGCATAAAATATGACCTGTTACCTAAGGAGGGAAAATTTGACCTAATCGCCATTAAAAAGCTGACGAACTTTCGAGAAAGAATTGAATCCAAATCCTTCTCGATCATTTGGGATAATTGTGTCAAAAAATCTACACTAATAAACTTCTGCGTAGTAAAAACTCATAAAGGTATAGCCCCAGTTTTAGCGAAATGCTCAAACTGGAAAATAATTCGAGGCTTACTGAAAATGCGATATGGTACCCTGCCTGTCAAGATGTTTACATTAGCTCATTCTGTGCCTATCAGAGAAGAAAGGCTCTGTACGTATTGTGGGGATTGTATGGATGATATTACTCACTTTTTTGTCTATTGTCCGCAATTGCTCCATTTACGACAGAGATGGTTAAAGGACTTTCTAATTAACAATGTGGTTGACTTGCAATTGATTTTAAAAGAAGTAGATCTAAACATTATGATCCGCATATATATTTTTTTGAAAGAAAGTTTTATCTTAAGAGGAGTGTTATTTTGAAGTTCATTTTTTTTTAAGTTTTTCGTGTTTACTATGATTACAGTGTTTTAAGTTTCTCCTTTTTAATATGTTTATAATGTGTGGAATTAATGTTGTTTTGTAACTACATGCTGAAACATGCAATAAAGTTTATATGTCTAAAAAAAAAAAAAATAATAATACAATCACCATCGCAGCAAGGTTTGGTTAACTCATTCTAGCTCCACACGGGGCCACAAGCCAAAGGGATCAGGGTTACACCAGGAAAACAGCCGGGGATTGCTCACATTGTTTTCTGTGTCACTAATTATGCTTCTTAAAAGAAATCCAAGGGTGCGGATGGCCGAGCATCATAAAACAACGATCTGTGGTCGGGGCACTATAGAAATGCTTTTGACTCCCTCACATTAGAAGTATTCACAAAGCTCCTCAGAGGTCTTAAGCCCACCTCTTACCCCAACAATGTTCACCCTGCCATCATAGCAAAACAAATGCCAGATACCACCCTTACCCAGCTATTGGTTATCACCAATTCTTCTTTTCAGCAAGGTGTTTTTCCTAATGCTCTCCAAACAGGGGTTATAGCTCTCCTCCTAAAGAAAGAGGTGTTAAATCCCCATGTATACAGCAATCTTTGGACCATCACAAATATTCCCTCTCCAGGAAAAAATCATTGGGAAAGCCACTGTCACTCAAACCCAGCACCA
>JAWLIA010000159.1:0-10045 GCA_034782015.1 Desmognathus tilleyi
ACTCTAAAATTGAGATTGATGCCAATTCAACTGGATTGTCCGCCATTCTACCCATTCAGTGCCACAGTACTCCGCTTCCTTTAACCAAACAGGGGGTCGGTCTAGCTACTGACGTAAGACGCTAGGTAAGTCAGTCACAACAACAGATTCTTACATCAAAGAACGCCTTGTAGACATCATGGCGGTATTTAAGCATAAAATACTTTTATTTATCTCGTAAGACACAAACAATTTAATTAATATAAAGCTATTACAAAAGGTTTATTTAAAAAAGACCCAAGTAACAAGGACAGACACAGCTGCCTTGTTCTTGTAGATTGTATGCTTTTTATGTGGTGCGTACGCATTAAGCGATAGCAGGCAATAAAAGGAGTTGATAGTACGATGAGAACTGTCCTCGACTTCTCACATTCCGGGACAGAATTTAGTCAATGTCTAGGAATGGTGGAAGACTAACAGTACTTCCTAAGAGGTACAGTCTCCAATCGTAGAGTAATACAGCTCGTGAGAGCTTTTGTCAACAATTGTTTCGGCCCTTATGTGTAGATTAGGCCTTCGTCAGGACAGTAATTTATCAATAATCAGCAGTGCCAAGTACAAAAGTGAAAAAACACAACATCCACATATATGAATTAAAATCAATGCTGCAGAGAAGCATTGACACGACAGATACGAGACAAAGAAAAAAACAAGGAAAAAAGTTAAAAAGCTCGAATTAGATATTGATCCACATAATGCAATGATGAACATCATAATCAAATTGATACAGCACAAATAAACATCAATAGATTTCAACAGCAAGGGCTAGAAAGCGAGCAAAAGAGTGGAGCACCCTACACAGTGTGCAACTTGAGAGCCCAAAAATGAGCAAGAAAGCCACTGCGCATGCGTCTACTGAATCAAAGCAAAACCATATAATGACATAATGATGGTGAATATCAGTAGCCTTAACCATCACTCTTTACTTGAAAAAAAAAAGAGGAGGGAGAGGGAGAGACTGAATAGGAAGCAACTGTCAAGTGCTAATATGGCGGCATAGTGCACAGAGCCACAGTCAAAACACGTGTGTAAACGAATAACATGCGTAATTTAAGTGATGCGCCCCAGAGTCGACACTACCCCAAATGGCAGTGAAGATAATACCAAATGTGCAAAGCGAAACGGGGTGTGATGATAAATACCTGAGTCCTGTTATGGGCATCAGCAAAAGTTAGCTCGCAATCTGGGCAATAGCCTAAGTATTTAAATAAACAAGTCATCAGAACTAAATGTCCAGAAAAATGCTGCATGCAATTAAGTTACATAATGCAAAGCACGGACGGCTGAGAAATAGCGGGCGTCACGTACCTCAAAAGTCGAGGAGTCAGTTCATAATTTGTGACAGGTATAACCCGAATGAGTGGGTCAGTGAGCTTATTGGTAGCGCCATAACACAAAGGGCTGCATCTGCACAAATAGTAAAAAGAGGGAGCGCAACAAGGTGTGAACACACTGCGACGTAATTCTAGCACAACAATAAGCCATATGGCAAGCATGGCGTAGCTGACAAAAATATTCACAAGTCCAACAATGTAGGACTTACCCGGTGAGTGGATAGTAGCAGCGTGTGAGCGGCAGCTTTCAAACGGACTGTGAATGCTGCTGTATAAGTACTCTCCTAGGTTAAATTAGTAGAAGGTCAACGTGAGGTACAAACAAGCAGCGTAAGCACGGGCTCTAACAAAGTACAAACGGCAGTACAACAACAGGGGCGCCATCTTAGAATGGTTAATGGGTCAATGGAGGCGGCACTGTTTCACCTGAAATAATACGAAAAATCAAAATACACTTCCCAATTGTTAATCCCGCAATCAAAGTAGGGTATCAGCGAAAGTGAAAATTACAATTATAAGTGTGCAACAAGCCGCTTTGTATAAAAAGACCCAGGTGTTAGCCGTGGTGCAAGTGCCAATAATGTGAGGCCGTACTCAGAGTGCAATCCGGCCAGATAAACAATAACGCCTATGAAATATAGCGATAATCGTTTACTGCAAAGTGGCGCTCATAATCAGTGTGGCTTAAGGCTAAAGCCAAAACACAGGGAGTTACTAAATACGAGAAAGCTACGAGGTAAAACGATGCAGGCAGACGCGCATGCGCAGTGGTCAACAGACATCAAGTTGTTTACTAGTCACGTAGTTAAACATTACAAATTTAATTTGGAATGATGGCATCAAATGGAAGTAAAGGAGATATCGAAATGGCCGAATCATCGTATAATCGAAGTGATTATACAAAATGTTGTACCTCGAAATCACAGAATAGATCAGCCAAAACGTAATAGAGGGAAAAGGGAAAGAGTTAGAGGCACTGGCTGTTACAGTAGATGGAACACTAAGCAGGTGGATCGGGTCACATTGCAACAGTAAGGGTCAATATCTACTTATTAGTTTAAAAAGCAGACATCACTTTTACTTGTATCAATTAGTAGATCTTGCGTCTCGTGCCAAAGCTTTCCACTCTATATTTTCGTTTAGGCCATGATGTACAGTGTCCAAAGTGAAGATCCACCACTGTTCTCTCCTTCTAAGCTTCATTTCCAGATTGCCCCGTCTTTTGCCGAGCTGTACTTTCTCTATTACAAACCATTTCAGGTCCATTTCTGAATGATGTGCTGTAACAAAATGTTCAACCAATGGTGCGTTCACAGTATTACATCGGATACAGGATTTGTGTTTACTAATCCTCATTCTGATCTCTTGAGTGGTTTTCCCGATATAAAACAAATCACAGGGACATTGGACAGCATAAATGACATTACTACTTCTACAATTGGTATGAGTCTCTAATGTCCAGGTGCGCTGTCCATAGCAGAACTGGTCCAGCTCAACAGTTTGCTCACAAGCCACACAGTCTCCACATTTATGGTGACCCTTGATGCTAGGTAGACTAAGCAAAGTTTCCAGGGAGTTGGGTCGAATTGTTTGGGGAGGATCGCGATAAGAAAAAGTCAAAATATCGCGTAAGTTTTTTTGTCTCTTGTACGCGAACAGTGGTTGGGGCAGAGCAATTTCGGATGTATTAAGAACGCGCCAGTTTTTAAGAATACTTTGGCGAAGCCAGATGCTCATAGTGTCATATGTAGTGACACAAGCAATACGGTCATTTTTGGTTTTCTGATTCAGATATTCACCGGATAAGAGCCATTCTCTGTGGTTAAACCTAGCCCTTTTCTTAGCCCGGCATATCAGATGGCTAGGATAGCCTCTGGCTTTGAGTTTAATACTTAAAGTTGCAGCGTGTATATCAAAATCTGCCAGGGTACTGCAATTCCTGCGTAGGCGAATGAATTGGCCAAATGGTAGGTTTTGTGTGACATGTGTGGGGTGGAAACTGTTGAACTGAAGCAGGGTATTTCTGTCTGTTGGCTTTCTATATAGATCCAAGATAATGTGTTCACCATCATGTTTGATCAATAGATCTAGAAAAGCCAATTCATTGTTACTGTGATGTTCTGTAAAACGCAAATTTGAGTCACATGAATTAAGCCAAATCAAAAAATCCACTAAATCAACCTCAGTACCATGCCAAATGAAGAATATATCGTCGATGTAGCGTGCCCATTTTTTAATGTTAGTGCCAAAAGGATTCTGCTGTGAGAGCACGTATAGTTCTTCGAAGTTGGCTACGTATAGATTAGCCACACTTGGTGCGAATGTAGCACCCATCGCAACTCCCTTGCGTTGGAGAAAAAAATCTTTTTTGAAAAGAAAATAATTTCTACTTAAGGCAAGTTGGGCACATTCAAGGATGAAAGCAGTCGGGCACTGAAAAGGACGAATCCGAAGGTTGAGCACATGTTCTAGTACCACAAGAGCTCCTTCCTGTGGGATGTTAGTGTATAGTGCTTCTATATCTAATGTGACTAACAACTCTTCCGCTGGGTTGAAATCAAAGCCTTCTATTTTGTTGATCATATCGGAGGTGTCTTTAACATAGGATGACATCTCTTGAACAAATGGTCTCAGATATATGTCTACAAATTTAGACAAAGGTTCGAGGGCAGAGGCAATCCCCGAAATGATAGGTCTACCTGGTGGTGCTAGGGGATTTTTATGAATTTTGGGTAGGATGTATATGCACGGGATCTTCGGGAACTTATTAATGAGGAATTTTGACTCGGCAGTACTGATCCATTCTTCTTCAAGGGCAAATTTTACCAATGATTTGATTTCTGACATCAATTCGGATGTTGGATCATGATTTAATGGAAGATAATGTTCTATATTGCCGAGTTGTTTAGAGATTTCTGCCTCATATAGCTCAGTGTCCCATACAACTATTCCCCCACCCTTATCTGCACTTTTAATCGTAATATTCATATCTGATTTTAACGACTTAAGTGCTTCATTTTGTTCTTTCGAAAGGTTAAAGGTGTTCCTCCTTTGTCTGTTTTCCATGTTTTCTAGATCAAATAGAACTAACTGTTCGAAGGCTAACACTTCTGGGCCAATTTGGAGATTAGAAGGGGTGAAATCAGAGGGCGGATGTAGCCCTGTTTCGTTGTAGGGCGGCGTGTGTTCTTGGCCGTCAAAGAATTTTTTCAACCTGATGGATCGGAAGAAATTAGTAAGCTCAATCCGAGTTTGGAATTTATCATGCCCTTGAATGGGCACGAAAGAAAGACCAAGACTTAAAAGTTCTAACTCATGGGTCGTCAAAGTATGTTGTGAAAGGTTGAAAATAGGGATTTCTACATTTGTGAGTTGATTGGTCAAATTCATGTGTACAGACATATTGGTTGAGGCTAAAGTATCATGAGCATTACTCGATGTGTTCAATTGTTCTTCGACCTGGTCTGCATATTGTGGTATTGGAAGGGTTGGCCTCGATGGCCTCTGCCCCGTGCGTTGCCTCGTCCGAAAAAAGGACGTTTCTGTTGGGGGTTTTGTGACTCGTCATCAGAGCCGCTGTCATTAGAGGTTCCGCTAAAGGTGACTTTCCGCCTATTATTCTGTCGTTTACGTTTGTTATTAAACGAATTATTAGGTGTAGAGTGATTAGGTTGTAAGGTGGAATTGTTCCTTGATTGGTTAGGCTGATAAAAACCATCCTTCAGATAAGGATAAGTTTTTTCATTAGAAAAGTTCTTTAAATCTTTCTTAAGTTTATCTACTTTTTGTGCTAATAGATCAGCCTTAAAGTCGGAAATGCATTTATCCAAATCATCCAATTTTTTCTTAGCTTCAATAATAACAGTGTTATTAAGAATTTTGTCCGTTTCTTCAAGAATAATGGCTTCCTCCTGTGACAGTAGCTCTAATGCAGTCTCAATAGTAAGAGCCATCCAATCGCTCGAACATTTATTGGCGATATGGCTCCAATTGGTGAGATAAGGTTTGTATGTAACAAAAACTCTAGGGGTATTGCGTACAATCATACCCTCAGGTATGATGTTCCCCCTTAGATACTCAGCCATAAATTTGCCGTGAAATTCTGTTCTTACTTTATGTTTTTTCAAATTCGACAAATTATCAATCTCAGACTGATGTACCAAGGAGTTCGCAGTGGTGTCATCCCCAAAGACAGATGAATCACCCACCAATTTATTGATTTCATCAAAAGTGTAAGTTTTTAGAGTGAGTTTTTCCATAGTTATTGCACAGATCGTAACACAGGTCAACAGAACACAAATCGATATAAGTGGAAAATATCTAATAGAGCAAAGTGTGGTTAAAAAATAACGGACCCACAGACCCTAGAAAGGGTTGTGCTACTAATCCTTTAACCAAACAGGGGGTCGGTCTAGCTACTGACGTAAGACGCTAGATAAGTCAGTCACAACAACAAATTCTTACATCAAAGAACGCCTTGCAGACATCATGGCGGTATTTAAGCATAAAATACTTTTATTTATCTCGTAAGACACAAACAATTTAATTAGTATAAAGCTATTACAAAAGGTTTATTAAAAAAGACCCAAGTAGCAAGGACAGACACAGCTGCCTTGTTCTTGTAGTTTGTATGCTTTTTATGTGGTGCGTACGCATTGAGCGATAGCAGGCAATAAAAGAAATTGATAATACGATGAGAACTGTCCTCGACTTCTCACATTCCGGGACAGAATTTAGTCAATGTCTGGGAATGGTGGAAGACTCACAGTACTTCCTAAGAGGTACAGTCTCCAATCGTAGGGTAATATAGCTCGTGAGAGCTTTTGTCAACAATTGTTTCGGCCCTTATGAGTAAATTAGGCCTTCGTCAGGACAATAGTTTATCAATAATCAGCAGTGCCAAGTACAAAAATGAAGAAACACAACATCCACATCTATGAATTAAAATCAATGCTGCAAAGAAGCATTGACACAACAAATACGAGACAAAGAAAAAAACAAGGAGAAAAAAGTTTAAAAGCTCAAATTAGATATTAATCCACATAATGCAATAATGAACATCATGATCACATTGGTACAGAAAAAGTAAACGTCAGCAGATTTCAACAGCAAGGGAGAGAAATCAAGCAAAAGGATGAAACACCCTTCACAGTGTGCAACTAGAGAACCCATAAACTGAGTAAGGGAACCATTGCGCATGCGTGTACTGCATCAAAGCTGGACCGTATAATGCCATAGTGGTGAATTTCAGAGACCTTAACCAACACTCTTTGCTTGAGAAAAGAGGAGGGAAAGGGAAAAAATGAATGAGAAGCAACTGTCAAGTGCTCATAATGGCGGTATAGTGCACAGGAATACGGTAGAAGCATGTGTGTAAACGAATAACATGCGTGATTTCAGTGATGCGCCCCAAAGTCGACACTACCCGAATGGCAGTAGAGATAATGCCAATCGTGCAAAGCGAAAACGGGGTATAATAATAGATACCTGAGTCTTGTTATGAGCATCAGCAAAAGTAAACTCGCAATCTGGGCAGTGGCCTAGATATTTAAATAAACAAGTAATCAACACTGCATGTCCAGAAACACAATGCATGCACCTAAGTTACATGATGCAAAGCGTCAACGGCTGAAAAATAACGAGCGTCACGTACCTCAAAAGTCGAGGAGTCAGTACAAAAATTGTGACAGGTATAACCCGAGTAAGTGGGTCAGTGAGCTTGCTGGTAGCGCCATAACACAAAGGGCTGCATCTACATAAATAGTAAAAAAAGGCGCAGAAGCGCGTTAGAATAATGCGGCGTCAATCTAGCACAACAACCAGCCATATGGCAAGCATGGCGTATACGGACGGAAATATTCAACAGTCCAACAATGTAGGGCTTACCCGATGAGTGGATAGTGGCAGCGTGTGAGCAGCAGCTTACACAAAGACCATGACTGCTGCTGTATAAGTACTCTCATAGATTGGGTTAGTGCGAGGTCAGCGTGAGGTACAGACCAGCGGCGTAAGCACGGGCTCTAGCAACGTAAAAGCGGCAGTAAAACAACGGCGCCATCTTGGAGTGGTTAATGGGTCAATGGAAGCGGCACTGTTTCACCTGGCAATGTACAGACATCAGAATACACTTCCTAATTTGTAATCCCGCAATCAAAGTCGGGTATCAGCAAAAGTGAAAATTACACTTATAAGTGTGTAACAGGCCGTTTTATGTGAAAAAGACCCAGATGTTAGTCGTGGTACAGGTGCCGATAGTGTGAGGCCGTACTCCGAGTGTGATCAAGCCAAATAAACAATTACGCCTGTCAAATGTAGCGATTGCTGTTTACGGCAAAGTGGCGTCCATAGTCAGTGTAATTGAGGGCTGAGGCCAAAACACAGGGAATAACTGAATAAAAGGAAGCTGCGGGGTATAGCGATGCAGTCAAACACGCATGCGCAGTGGTCAGCGGACACAAAGATGTTTACTAGTCACATAGTTGAACATTACACATTTAGTTTGGAATGATGGCATAAAATAGAAGTAAAAGAGATATTGGACTGGCAGGATCATCGCGGGTATCAAGGTGAATATACAAATATTATGCCTCGGAATCTCAGGATAGATCAGCCAACACGTGATAGAGGAAAAAGATTTTTTTGTGAATGTTAAAAGCACGAGCAGTTACAATCAATGAAACATTGATCCGATCACATAACAATAGTACGAGTCAGTATTTACTATTTAGTTTAGAAAGTAAACATCACTTTTACTAATGTCAATTAGTAGATCTTGCGTCTCGTGCCAGAGCTTTCCACTCTATATTTTCGTTTAGGCCATGATGTACAGTGTCCAAAGTGAAGATCCACCATTGTTCTCTCCTTCTAAGTTTCATTTCCAGATTGCCCCGTCTCTTGCCAAGCTGTATTTTCTCTATTACAAACCATTTTAGGTCCATTTCTGAATGACGTGCTGTAACAAAATGTTCAACCAAAGGTGCGTTCACAGTATTACATCGGATACAGGATTTGTGTTTACTAATCCGCATTCTGATCTCTTGAGTGGTTTTCCCGATATAAAACAAATCACAGGGACATTGGACAGCATAAATAACATTGCTACTTCTACAATTGGTGTGAGTCTCTAATGTCCAAGTGCGCTGTCCGTAACAGAACTGGTCCAACTCAACAGTTTGTTCACAGGCCACGCAATCTCCGCATTTATGGTGACCCTTAATACTAGGTAGACTAAGTAAGGTTTCCAGGGAGTTCGGTCGAATCATTTGGGGAGGGTCGCGATAAGAGAAAGTCAAGATGTCGCGTAAGTTTTTTTGTCTCTTATATGCGAACAATGGCTGGGGCAGAGCATTTTCAGATATATTTAGAACGCGCCAGTTTTTAAGAATACTTTGGCGGAGCCAAATGCTCATAGTGTCGTATGTAGTGACACAAGCAATTCGGTCATTTTTGATTTTCTGATTCGGGTATTCACCGGATAAAAGCCATTCTCTGTGGTTAAACCTCGCTCTTTTCTTAGCCCGGCGTATCAGATGGCTAGGATAGCCTCTGGCTTTGAGTTTAGTACTTAGGGTTGCAGCGTGTATGTCAAAATCTGCCAGGGTACTGCAATTCCTGCGTAGGCGGATGAATTGCCCAAATGGAAGGTTTTGCGTGACATGTGTAGGATGGAAACTGTTGAACTGAAGCAGGGTGTTTCGGTCTGTTGGCTTTCTATATAGATCCAGGATAATATGTTCACCATCATGTTTGATCAATAGATCGAGAAAAGCCAATTCATTGTTACTATGATGTTCTGTAAACTTCAAATGCGTTAGCTTCTTTTTGCCATATGGAAAAAGAGTTGAGGTGGTCCTCAACTCGTCCATGTTGCCTTTTTGAAAATCTATTTGGTAACTCTGCTCACAGAGGCTACAGTTGTTTTGGATATGATACTGGAAAACACCAGGCCCAGAAAAATGGCCATCATGACAAAGTTTCTGCAAGATGCCCTAGTTTGACCTTCTCTGTGTAGCTCCAAACCCTGACTGGTTCATGAGCTGCATTCACTTTTACTATGAGTAGATTGGACACACCCAGTGATGTATTGAAACCAAATCCTGAGAACGCCCAATTGGCTTTTTGACTGCTTTTCGACTCACAGTCTTTTCAAGTTTATTTTCATTATCACACCACCCAATCATTTTTTATTAAAATCATGTTTAAGATTCAACGCCTTCCAAACATCTCTTTTCGCCTTTGAATTGAGTTCTTATCCTTTCCAGGAAAATGCAGTCATCATATTTAAGTACTTACTTTTCAGTCTGTCTTTTATTACAGTTCTGAGAGTTACAGGGTGGTGGGAGGAGCTGACACAAGAACTGAGAGGGAGCTGAGAGGTCAACAGCCTGTCCAGTGTTATCCACAGTGGGAGTGAGACAGGCAGGCAGAGGCCTGTAGCTACTCATGGCCCATGTATAGGTGTTGAAGTTTTTGCTTCTGGCTTCTCTTTGACCTTATCAGCCCTCCCCAGACTTAGTGACACAACCTTCAATTTTCACCTCTATTTTTTTTTGTCAATGCATGGGTGGTTCGATCTCAGTCGTGTACAGTCTATACATGATATCGTAATACACAATCACAAGAACATATGTAGAAACAGTGAAGCAGGAATATGTTTGAATGTGCATCAGCAC
>JAWLIA010000160.1:0-10039 GCA_034782015.1 Desmognathus tilleyi
TGGCATAATACTCGCCTCCGTGCCTTTCTTTAATAAAATTGTGATTTACTGTATACGTTAGTAAGCAAATCATCATTTTATGGCAAGAGGCACGGAGGCTCCTATTATGCCAGTTTAAAGCTGCCGTAGTATCTCCTGTAAGGGATGATCTATGGGTTTGAAATAAAATGTCTTGAATGTAGAGTCCGAGGACCAATCCGCGCAACGAAGTATTTGGTCCAGGCTAGCACCAGTCATGAAAGCTTTAGAAGCCATGGCTCCTCTTACTGAATGAGCTCCGAAAATTGAAACATCTATACCGACTTCACTAAGTATCCACTTGATCCATCTCGCTATTGTAGGAGCCGAAACTGGTCTAAACGGCCTTATCAGAGCAAGAAGTAGTTGGTCATGAGTTCTATAATTCCTTGTCCTGAGCTCGTATTCCTTCAAGCAATTTACTACGCATAACTTTGGTTGGTCTGTGAATTTTGGGTACCACACTGAATGTATATTTGTCTTGGTGCGTCTGATTATGTTGAAACAAACTCCCTCTGGTGTATATTGTCTTTGCGAAATGTCCAAGGCGGCTACATCCGCCACTCTTTTGCAAGAAACCAGGCACAACAACATAGTCAGTTTTGCTGATAGTTGCTTAAGTTGCAAATCCTTATTATCTGGCCATGCCAAAAATAGGTTCAAAACTGTATTCACGTCCCAAATGGATTGGTATTTCGATAAAGGCGGATTGGCCAGTCTAATACCTCTTAACAAGCGACATATCAATGGGTGTTGACCTATTGGTTTGTCTGATACCGGATCATGACTTGCCGATATGGCTGAGCGTAGAACATTTACTGATCTATATGACAAACCTAACTGGGCCTGGTGTGCGAGAAAATTCGCCACACAACTTACAGAAGCACGTAAGGGATCTGTTTGCCTCTCCATACACCAATGATACCATTTTCTCCAGGCTGATTTATATATCTTAGAGGTACCAGGTGCCCAAGACTCTGTGATGAACTTGATAGCTTGCTCTGAAAGCTCTGGATGTCTCCATCGTTGGTGGAAATCCTCCATGCCAATAAGCGCATCGTCTGCGCTATGATTAGAGGGTGTGGCTGCCCCAGAGGATCTCGTAGTAGATAAGGTAGATCCGGGAGAAGTGTCGGAAAATCCGATGAAAGTTCCAGTAGAGTCGGAATCCATACTTGAAAATTCCACCATGGTGTTATTAGTATGATATTGGCTGATACTCTCCTCAGGTATGTCAGAAGACGAGGTATCAGAATGAATGGGGGAAATGCATAATTCCACTGACTCCCCCAATCCTGTAAAAATGCGTCCGCCGCCAGAGCTTCCGGGTCTGGCCTCCAACTGAAAAAGTGTTGAAGTTGAGCATTCAGCCGAGAGGCGAAAAGATCTATGTGAAATGGACCCCACTTCTGTTGTAACCGACTGAAAACTTCTGAATCTAGCTTCCAATCGCTTTTGTCCTTGTCCATCCTGGACCATCGGTCTGCTATTACGTTCTGGATTCCTGGAAGATATTCCGTTGTTACTCTGATATTCTTCTGAAGACAATACTCCCAGAACTCCCTCGCTAGATCTGCTAACATTTTCGACCTCGTTCCTCCCAGACGTTGAATATACCGAACTGCCGATACATTGTCCATACGAAGTAGGATGCAGCAATTCGCCTTGTCCTTGGTCAATGATTTGATTGCGAAGGATCCCGCAAGGAGTTCTAAACAGTTGATGTGTAGAGAGGATTCCGAGTTTGACCAGACACCTCCCGTAGAAATATCTCCGCATCTCGCTCCCCATCCTGAGTTGCTGGCATCCGACTCTATCACCATGTCTGGGGATGAACCGAAAATTGCCTTGCCGTTCCAGGCTGAAATATGTTGAATCCACCACTGAAGCTCTTGAATGGATTCTTGGTCCAAAACTACCACGTGTGAATATGTCCAACCCTGTCTGAGGTTTGCAATTTTTAAACGTTGGAGTGCCCGATAATGTAGAGGACCTGGAAAGATTGCTTGAATCGATGCCGCTAACAGGCCTATTGTTCTCGCCAACTGTCTGATGGATACCGACTTTTTGCGTAACATCCATGTTAATTCTTTCCTTATCGCTGTCACCTTTTTCATCGGTAGCTGCAGGATCGCCTGCTGTGTTTGGATTATAAATCCCAGAAATTCTATCGACTGTGTGGGAGATAGATGAGATTTGTCCCAGTTGATTAGAAATCCCAATTGTTGAAGAAGTGATATTGCACAGTCCCTGTGTCTTTCCAACAACGTTCTCTCCTGTGCCATTATGAGTATGTCGTCTATGTATATAATTAGACGAATGCCTCTTTCTCTCAGCAATCCCACTATCGGCTTTAGTAGCTTCGTGAACGCCCACGGTGCTGACGCTAGGCCGAAAGGAAGGCAAGCAAACTGCCAAATTTCCTTGTTCCACAGAAATTGCAGAAACTTTTGGTACTTTTCGTGAATAGGTACCACCAGATAAGCATCTTGAAGATCTAGTCTCACCACCCAATCGTTTTGTCTGAGAACCTCTCTCAGAAGGTGGATGCCTTCCATCTTGAAATGATGATAAACCAAATATTGGTTTAACATTTTTAAATTTATTACTGGTCGTGTCTTTGTTCGATTTTGCACTAAGAATATATTGCTTACAAAACCTTTTGATGACGCAGGAACAATCGCTCCCTTTTGGGCGAGCAATGTGAGTTCCTGATGTATCAAAGAGGTCTGTACCTCGTCGAAATGCATGGGTTTTGGTAACTGAATCTGTATGTGTGGTAGCTCTATGAATTCTAAACATAAACCCTGAACGGCCTGTAAAACCCAAGGATCTTGAGATATTCTGTGCCATTGTATTACATGGAACTTTAACCTTCCCCCCACACAATTTTGCTGTAATGTTAAGTGACTCACCAGTAGTTGCGTTCCCTCTGGGCGCATTTCGGGAGCCTCTTCCTCTCTGATAACGTCCTCTTGACGGATAGAAAGGGTCTTGTGTTCTTTGGTTGGTCTGAAAAGAGCCTCTATTTTGTCCCCGGGAACTTTGAGGTCCGTGACGGCCACCTGAGCGTCCCCTGCCTCGGGTGGCCGAGTCAAAAACCTTCCTGGGAAATAATTTTTGTAAAGACATTTTTGACTTCTCTAATGATTGAAAAGTCTGCACATATTGTGCCATTTCTTTTACAAAATCGTTCCCGAAAAGGAATCCCTTAGCGGATGTTCCGGGCTCCGAAATAGCAAGCTCGCTTAGGCGAGGATTGATCCTCATCAGTATACTTTTGCGCCTTTCAACTGATAAAGATGTATTGGCATTGCCAAGGAAACAGATCGCCCTTTGGGTCCAACCTGACAATACGTGGGGGTCAATTGGTACTCCCGAGGTCTTTGCCTCTTGAGCCATCTCGAATATTTTAGTCAGTGGCCCCACTGTGTCCAGGAGACGGTCCTGGCACCCTCTCCATGCCCTGTCTATGCCCCTCTTTACATCGCGGGAAAATTTTCCTGCAAAGGTAATGATCTTAGGATCTATTTCAGGGGTATCAGAGATTTTGTTCTCTGTGCATGGTCTAGGGCACTCTGAACGCATTTTGTTGCGTATCTCTTTCTCCAAGGGCTTTCTAAGCCTCGCCTCTATATAGTTCGCCACTTGTTGTGACGGGTACCAGACTGTTGAGCGTGGGTGTTGAATCTCGTCTGGATTAAATGCGTCTTCTGGGAGTTCTGGCTCCTCTGCATTTTCCTGAGGCTTCGAGATGTCTTTGGACATTCTCTGTCTCTTAGGTCTTATGGACTTGTCCCACCTAATGGTAGAATCCTCAGAATCAGTAGAAGAGGATGATGTCTCATCCGTATCGTTATCCTTATTTTGTTTTTTAACTCTCTCTGCCGGAATAACAGAGACTTTCTTTGGTGGGATAGAAAAACACCTAGCCATTTTGTCTTTTAAGGTCTCATCCTTTCCCAACTGAATTTGTCCAGGAATGGGAGGAGAGGAAACAATTTCTAAATGTTTTCTTTTCCTTGAGGCTTTTTTGCCAGACCCCGCAGACTCTTTTTTCTGAATGGTCTTTGCCATTGTTTCGAGTGTCTTCTGCATGGGCCCCACAATTTTTGCCGCCGCTGACTCTACAGAGGTTCCTAATACTCTGTTAAAATGATGTTCAAAATACGCATCTGTCTCTTCAGTAGAGAAAAGATCATTCTGCGCCTGGTCAGACCTGGCGTTTTCATAGTCCTCAACAAAAGTTGCTGAGGCCTCTGAATCTGTTGTATCCTGCATTGTAAACTAAATTTACCTACTAAAATTATTATTTTTTGTTTAATTAACCCTCACTAAAATTATTACTATTACAACTAGTATTATGTCTATTACCAAGGGCCTTTTCTGCCCACAAAAACTAAACTAATAAAATTTGTCAGAAAAAAATAATTTAGTTCCAACCTTCAACGCAGTGGTGGAGCCAAAATAAAATACTTTGGAGGCCTTAGCCTTATTCAGAGGTAACATAGCATTATCCTTGCATCGATTACTCTTGTTAAATAAGGTTCTCTATTCCAGTGGGCAGTAGATGTTATCTAAACTATCAGGCTAGATTATTCGCTTGGGCCCATATATCTTTCATCTTTAGTTTTAGAAATATTTTCGTCTGGGCCATATTACATTGCAAAAGAAACTTAGGGTCTATATTTAATCTATCTTCAATGTCTTTAATGTGCTCCCAAAATAATAAATTATCCTTATTTCCTCGGTTAATATTGTTAATAAATATATTTAAGAAAATTCTTTTCTCTTTCTTTTTTTATATAACCATGTTTTATTAAGTTTCCATACGTTACAATACAATAACCAAAAAATCCTAACATTCATACCATGAAATTAAAATAATCAACGGTTTTAAGCCAAGATCTTATGTCATTACAGCTCTTGTACAATATCTGTTCATAATTGTTCTACACATCTGTCAATTACTCACTTTAAGATCTTTTCCTAATACCCACACTCACCACCACCATTAAACTATTTACAAATCCACTCATACTTGTTCCTTTCACTTCCTTGTCACATTATATCACCACTATTCATAATTCTCATTTCCCTGTGTTGCCTTTACAGCTTTATATTTATTCCACTCTCACCGTTAGAAAACACATTCATCATCTATCTATTCTAGCACCATTTTTCTCATTTCTTCTCATTTCCCAGACTTCAATTTAAATTATACATCATGTAAATGCAATGCTTTGTACAGTATTGGGCACATTCGGCTATACTTTTGTCTGTCCATGTAGGCAAAGAAACATGCCCACTTTTTATAGAACAAATTCATTTTGTCCGAAGTAGAGTGCCAAATTTTGTCCATTGCTAAATGAAACCAGAGCTTACTCCACCACTCTTCTATTGTTGGAGGTGTGATTGACTTCCACCTCAATGCAATCGATTGTTTTGCTGCAATCAACATCATGGCTTTTAGGCCCCTTGTGCTTTCCTCAGGTATTTCTTTCTCCTTTTCCTCCAGTCCCAACATCACTTCCTTCATCTCCGGATTATACACCACTTCAAATATGTCACTCATCATCTCAAAAATCTCTTTCCAATATCGTTTGATCACTCTGCAATCCCACCACATATGAAGATACGTTCCCACCTCACCACATCCTCTCCAACATGTATCTGGGTATTGGGTCGAAATGGCGTGTAACCGTTGGGGTGTGAGATACCACCTATACACTACCTTTGTGAGGGTCTCTTGTGCTGGTAGTGCCTTACACCATTTGAGTTGTTCTTTCCATATTTTTGCCCAGTCTATATCTGAGATTGATTGTCCTATGTCTTCTTCCCATCTAGTCTTTGGGTTTTTTTCTGGGATTTTCCACATTTTGCCTAGCAGCTTATAAATTTTTGAAATCAATCTAGAGTCGCTATCTACCGTGCTCATCAGTTTCTCAAACGGGGTTTGGTTTCTAGTCGCACTTCCCTTGATTTCTTTGCTTAATACATAATGTCTCAATTGTGTGTAAGCGAATCTATCCGCTTCTGTCATTTTGAAAATAATCTTGCATGTGGTGAAAGATCTAATTTTGCCCTGTTCGAACATTGCCCCAACTGTGGTGCAGCCATTCTTGCTCAACTTATCAAAGCATTGGGAGCCCAGTGCCGGTGTGAAATCTGGGTTATTGCATATTGGAGTCAGCGGTGATGGGAAGGTGGTCAGTCCGCATGTCAGGGCCACTGCGTCCCATGCATCTAATATTGCTTTTGCTGAGCTGGATCCCTCGAGAGTACGAGATCTTTGATGTTTTCCCAACCATGGTTGTGACCATATATGTGCTTTTGCTTGGTCCTGTTCTAGCCATACCCAATTTTTCTCATTTTCTAATAGAAGCCATTCTCGCATCATGCGAATGTTGACTGCATAATAATATCGCAAAACATCTGGGCAGCCCAATCCTCCCGCCGTTCTATCCTGCATTACTGTTGTTTTTGCCACTCGCGGGTGTTTCCCTCCCCATACAAATCTTAGAATGCGGTTCTGCAATGCCACTAAGTCCTGTTTTGGGATTTTACAGGGAATAGTTTGAAAATTATATAACAGTCTGGGGACAACATTAATTTTAACAGTGTTGAGTCTTCCTAACCAAGATATGTGTAAGTGAGACCAGCTGTTGAGGTCCTTATTGATATTGTCAAATAGTCTTGGATAGTTGTATCTGTACAATAGGGATGGATCTGCCGATAAGTAAATACCTAGATACTTAATTTTGTCTTTCGCCCATTTGAATGGTGTCTCAGCTTTTAATTCCTCACACATGGCTTGTGGCATGGTCAGGTTGAGAATTTCCGATTTTTCGATGTTGATCTTAAGTCCCGCCACCTCCCCAAATCTCTCCAACTCTCGTAGAAGTGTAGGGACCGATGTAGTTGGTTCTGTCAATGACAATATTACATCATCCGCGAACATCGTGATTTTGAATTCGTCTGGACCTGATTTAATTCCCTTTATGTCTTGGTTCTCTCTTATCGCCTGGGCTAGTGGTTCCATATATAAAGCGAATAACAGGGGGGATAAAGGGCATCCCTGACGTGTGCCTCTAGCAATTTGGAAGGGGGCCGATGTTGTCCCATTTACATTGACTCTGGCAAGTGGGGCTTTGTAACTTGCAAATATCATTTTCTGAATCATGGGCCCAAAACCAAATTTTTGTAGGGTTTGGCGCAGAAATTCCCAGTTCACCCGGTCAAAGGCCTTCTCTGCGTCCAGTGAGAGTAATATCCCTGGGGTTCCCCTTTTTTTTAATAGCGTTGT
Source organism: Desmognathus tilleyi (assembly GCA_034782015.1). Lineage (NCBI taxonomy): Eukaryota > Metazoa > Chordata > Amphibia > Caudata > Plethodontidae > Desmognathus > Desmognathus tilleyi. The sequence continues at coordinate 7,325 of JAWLIA010000160.1, forward strand.
CAACAGGGAGATTCTTCTAGTATTATCAAACGCATTGCGATTTTTGATGAATCCTGTCTGATCTGGATCTATTAATTCCTTCATCATGGCCTCTAATCGCTTGGCTATTATCTTTGTAAACAGTTTCACGTCTAGGTTTAAAAGAGATATGGGCCTATATGAAGCACACTTCGTCTGGTCTTTCCCGGGTTTTGGGATTAGTGCGATCCCTGCTTCTTTCATCGAGGGTGGCAATTCCCCTCCCTTTCTGATTGTGTTAAATACCTTCATCAGGTGTGGCACTAACAGTGTTGCATATTGTTTATAGAAGGCAGCAGTCATACCATCCGGGCCTGAGCTCTTGTTGGCTTTCAGGGCTTTGATTGCGCCTAGTATTTCTTCTGGCCTGATCTCATCGTCTAAGCTTCGTTTTTGATCTTCTGTTAAGCTTGGTAGCGTAATATTTTCCAAATAGTTATTTTGTTTGACAGTATCTGTACCCTCTGCTGTATATAACTTCTCGAAGAATGAGGTAAATTCATTACATTTTTCTCCGTCCTCCAGTGCCATGTCTCCCCCTTCCTTCTCTATTGCTCCTATTCTGTTTTTATTCTGTTTCGCCTTTAGCACATGGGCCAACAGCTTGCCCGCCTTATTACTGCCTTCATAGTATGCTTGTTTTGTATAGAGGAGTGCACGTTCTGTCTTTTCGGTCAGAATTGCCTTAAGTTGCCCTTTGGCATGCATCAACTGCCTGAAGTTCGCTCTTGTGCCCTTCTCTTTGTGGAGTTTACCCAGAATATAAATTTCGTTGGTTAGCTGTTCAATTGTCTTACTTCTTTCTTTTTTAAGTCTAGAGCCAATTTTGATACATTCTCCCCTGAGGATTGCCTTGAATGCATCCCACACCATAGCATTTGATACCTCTGGGGTGTCATTTGTCTCAAAATATGTTTTAATACTCTCTTGAATTTCAGACTCTGATTCTCGGTTCTGGAGGAGGTGGGCATCGAACCTCCAAGATCTCCCTCCCTCATTACCTGTGATCCGCCCTTCCTCTATGTCCACGTGGACCGGGGAATGGTCCGAGAGGACCCCAATCTCAATTTCTGACTTTATTACATTATTTTGCAACTTCCTAGAGACATAGATTACATCAATTCTTGAGTATGTTTTGTGTGCCATTGATAAGCATGTATAGTCTCTTTGAAGGGGATTGAGCTCCCTCCAGACATCCCCAAGCCCCAGTGCTGTCAGTCTCGCCTTTACTGTCTTGGAGAGGGATGTTGTCTGTGTCCTAGTTCCTCCTGACCTGTCAACAATTGGGTCTGTCACTATGTTCCAATCTCCCCCCAGCACTATCTCTCCCTTGGCAAATTGCGCTATCTCCAGCAAGAACTTCTGAATAAATTGATTTTGGCCTGTGTTGGGAGCGTAAATGGATGCTATAGTCATTTGTACATTGTTCAGTTTCCCTCTGATCACTACATACCTCCCTTCTTTATCTTTCATACACTCATCAAGCTGGAAGTCAAGGTTTTTGTGGATGAGGATAGCCACTCCTCCCTTCTTTTTTCTCGCCTGGGAGTGGTACTGTGTGGGGTAATTCGGGTTACGAATTCTGTGTACATCCCCACCATTTAGATGTGTCTCTTGAAGCAACACAATCCCCCCTCCTTTTGTTTTTAGGTGTGTGTGTAAAAGTTTTCTTCTCACTGGATTGTTCAAACCTCTCACATTATACGTGGTATATCTAATGTGACCCATCTTTCATTCACTCCACAACATTCATACAACTATATATACACACAAAAATCAACTTTTTTTAAATTTAAACTAAACTAAACTTAAAACTGGTCCTTTTGAGTCGACTCACTCTGTCCTCACAGGTGGGTCACGTTGTTATCTAACTCACAGGAATAAGAGACAACTGGAGACAAACACTCCATCCCCAGCCTCCCTGAGCTATTTTAGCTAAATACACTTTGAACCGTTTACCGGAACTCCATCCGTGTTTATGACCTCCTCTCTCCTCCTATAACTTTCCCCCTGGTCCAAACATTCAATTCTTTTCAATAATCACGTTTGCCAAACCTCATGGTCATACCTTCTCGCAATGGCCTTCTTTCAGTCCATCTTCCATTTTGTTCTCGCCATTGCGTCTATGAAACCGAGTTTTTACAATAATAAAAAACACCTAGACCAATTTAAATACAATAGCTTTGGTTTTGACCCGTTCGGCCATTTCTAGATTGGCAGTTACCTCATCTCTCCTTCTACAGTGGTTCTCCTCCCCCACCCCCATCCCTTCTACGGGCCCCCATATTGCCTCTCCTGAGGCCGCTTCCTCCTGGTCTCTCAAGTTCTTCCACTGTGACATCCAACAATGTTTTTATTGCCTCTTTGCCTTCCTCTAACGAGTGGACAGAGAACTTGTCAAAACTGAGGCCAAATGGATGTAACCATTTATACTTCACTGTATGTCTGCGTAGACATTCCGTCAAAGCTCTCCATTCTCTTCTTCGAGCTAGCGTAGCCATTGCCATGTCTTGGAAGACTGCGACCTTTGCTCCTCTCAGGTCCCATTGCTCTTGTTTACGTGCTGCCAACAGGATAGTTTCTTTATGGCGGTAGTGTTAGGCCTGGTCGTGTGAGCGACGATATTCCACCACTTCCCAACGTCTAGTCACCCCCCTGTACTTGAGACAACACAAGAGGGGGTGACCCAACGCCCGG
>JAWLIA010000161.1:0-10036 GCA_034782015.1 Desmognathus tilleyi
ATGGTCTTTGTTGAGCTAATCAAGACTAAATTAGAGGAATATTGGGCATTTAACTATGGAAAGGCTAGTATACAAATTGTATGGGACACCCTCAAAGCGTCCTTCAGAGGGTGGGTGACTTCTTATACGATATTGAAAGGGTTGAATTTGTCCGTAATGTGCTTCAACCAGAAGCCGAGGCTTATCTCATTACTGTGAAATCAGTAGAAGGAAAGGAAGATTGTTGCACAGAAACGCTACTTTTTGAAGATGGGAATTTTGGTGTAAATGCTTTGGAAATCAAATTATTTGTCTGCCTTCTGTCCTGAGATAGTCTCTGAAAATATAGGCCATGAGAAAAAATAAACATATCTTAATGGAGCATAAGAGTGCAGAGAATGAATTGAAAAGAAATGTTGACACTGGACCTATATCTATTGCATTGTAAAGGGATGGCAAATGTGTAACTTATATTGGAGTAAAGTATTGAAAGAAAACACTGATATTTATAAATGTAATTGGTTGGCATCAGCTCTTAACTCCAAGCAATGGACAATGCTGGTGCATATACAATAGCTAAAAAAGGCATTCATTGCTGCTTTCCTGGAATGTAACGCATTAAAGAGAAATTGTCACGCCATACAACACTTTGCTCTATATGGCCACCTGCAAAAAATTGTCTATATGTTGTACTTTTCCATTTTTTTACAAACAGTATCATTTCTTAAATACTGAGAAAAATATAAATCTTATGTTCTGTGGATCCATGTGCAAATGAGGTAAGGTATGCTGTAAACATTCTTTTTCCCTGGTCATGGTACTTGAGTTTGATTGGCTGATTACAAATTTCTTGGAATAACAATTTTGTCTGAGGGAATCAGCCAATCAAACTGAAGTAAGATGACCAGGGGTAAAAAATACTATTTGTAACAAAAATGAAAAGTACAACATATAGACTGTTTTTTGCAGGTACAGTAGATGGAGAGTAGTAGTGTACAGTGTGACGGTTTCCCTATAATAACATTGATGACAAGTTCAATTGTAATCTGTGTCCAGGAAGCTTGGTATAATAGACCCATTGAATTCATGGCTTACAATGTCTATGAGGCTAGCTACTAACGGTCATTTCGGTTGTTGAAAAGGTGACCTAATTACAGCTGTTCAGTGATTATAGATATCGCTGTGACAGGATTTTAGGGATAATTTACTTGTATATATAATGTAAATGCTCTGCCTGTAAAAAAAAATCAGAGATCGATTAACATGCCATATCAACCCTGGTTCTCACCATTCTCTCATCCTTTCTTGCTCTTGTATGTACAGCTATCAAGTTTCGAAGAAAATTGAAACTCCTCAGCGCTAAAGCCATGCTTGTGAGTATCTCTGCAAGTGTGAGTGTGGGCCAGTTTGTGTACGTTAAGTAGCGAGCGAGAACATTGTGATTGGTCTGCATGTGATAGATTGAGAATGGAAATGCTTGAAGTTTGTAAATAACCTGCCATGTTTGAATGGCAACATGAGTCATAAGTATAGTTGGGAAAGCATATAGATAGAAATGTCACTATCTATGTATGTAAAGAAATGTGTATGGAATACCACAGTATATCCTCATCTGAAAATGGAAATGGAAAATAAGATTAAGACAGTATCTGTACATGTGAAAATGAAGTGTGTGTACATGCAAAGTGTATTAATTGAAACCAGAGGGTCTGGATGTATGAAATCATTTAAAAGAGAATGCCACTGTTCATGTTTGTGTACTTTAAGTTGTAGTTCATTAAACTAGTTCCCAGCTCCAAAAATGAGTGAATAGAAATATGGAGAGGAGGCCAGAGAGCAAACCAGGAAAATATGTACATGACACTGAAGCCTGTAAAGGATATGGAGCTAAAGTTATAAGAATGAGTGCACTAAAATTCAATGACATAATTGAATTAGCTTATTTTATGAGCTGTTTTTAGTGATTAATTGGTAGAAAAGAAAAATGTGTGTATTAGTATATTATCTTCTGCAGTTCAATTAAAATGACATTGTGTTTGGCATTTCAGGATCAAAGCAGAAGCTGGAATATAATACCTCTGGCCGATGTGTATACTGAGCAGTACATGCTTATGAAAAACTGAAGAAAATATGAGAAGCAATTGTATCCCACAATCCTTCTGGACATTGTATATACTGTATAGAATCTGTTTATAAAAAATTGAAAAAAATATGAGATGCCATTGAACCATCCAATTCCTCTGATCAATGTATATTCTGTAAAGTACTTGCTTATAAAAAACTGAAAAAAATGAGATGCCATTTTATCACCTAATACTTCTGGTCCATGTATATACTCGACAGTACCTGTTTATAAAACATTGTGAACAAAATATGAGATGCCACTGTATTATTGAGCACCTCTGCCTACTGTATATGCTGTATAGTATCTGTTTATAAAAAAATATGAGATGCCACTGTATTATCGAGTACCTCTGCCTACTGTATATGCTGTACCTTATCTGTTTATAAAAAAGTATGAGATGCCATTGTGTTACTTTGTCCTTCTGGCCAATGTATTTACTGTGCAGTGCCTGCTTATAAAAAACTGAAAAATTCTGAGATGACATTGGATCATCCAAAACCTCAGGCCAATATTTATACTGTACAGTATCTGGTTTTAAAAAATGTATCACCCAATACTTCTAGCCAATCAATATACGGCATAGCATCTGTTTAAAAAAAATGTGTGATGCCTTTGTATTGCCTAGTCCTTCTGGCCAATGTATATACTGTAGAGTGTCTGTTTCTAAAAAATTGAAGAAATATGAGATGCCATTGTATCACCCAATATCTCTCGCAAAATAAAATGGCTAGTACCATACAGCATCTGTTTATTAAAAAAATATATGAGATGCCATTGTATTACCTAATCATTCTGGCCAATGTATTTACTGTGCAGTGCCTGCTTATAAAAAATTTAAAAATTCCGAGATGCCATTGCATCAAACAAAATCTCTGGCTAATATGTATACTGTACAGTAACTGTTTTGTTTTTAAAAATCTATCACAAAATACCTTGGGCCAATGAATATACTGTACAGCATCTGTTTAAAAAAATCAAAAGAAAATATGAGATACCATTGTATTACCTAGTGCTTCTGGCCAATGTATATTGTAGAGTATCTGTTTCTACAAAATTAAAAAAATATGAGATGCCAATGTATCACCCCATACCTCTGACCAAGTAAAATGGCTAGTACTGTACAGCATCTGTTGATAAAAAAGAATATAAGAGATGCTCTTGTATTAGCTAATACTTGTGGCCAATGTATTTAATGTGTAGTGCCTGCTTATAAAAAAATTTAAAATTCTGAGAGTCCATTGGATCATCCAAGACCTCTGGCTTATATTTATTCTGTACAGTATTGTTTTAAAAAAAAATGTAAACAAAATATGAGCTGCCATTCTGTTTCTTAAAAATTGAAAAAAACATGAGATGCCATTGTATCACCTAATACCTCTGGCCAATTAATATACTGTACAGTAGCTGTTTATAAAAAATATTACAAAAATATGAGATGTGATTGAATCACCTAGTCCTTTTGGCCAATGTATATACTATGCAGTTCCTGTTTCTAAAAAATTGAAAAAAATATGACATGCCATTGTATCACCCAGTACCTTTGGCCAATGGCTATACTGTACAGTATCTGTTTATAAAAAATAAAAAATAAATATGTGATGCTGTTGTATCACCCAGTCCTTCTGGCCAATGCATAAACTGTACAGTGGCTGTTTATAAAAAAAAATTGAAAATAGATGAGAGGCCATTGTATCATCAAAAAACTCTCGTCAAAGTATATACTGTAGAGTACCTGTTTATAAAAAACTAAAAAAAATATGAGCTGCCATTGTGCCACCCAATCATTCTGGTCCATGTATAGTACCTGTTTATAAAACATTTTGAAAACAATATGAGATGCCATTGTATACCCAGTTCTCCTGACCAATGTCGATACTGAATTCTATCTGTTTCTAAAAAAAATAAAAAATATGGCATGCCGTTGTATCACCAAATACCTCAGTCCAAGTACAATAGCTAGTACTGTACAGCATCTGTTTATAAAAATATTTATGAGATGGCATTGTATTACCTAATCCCTATGGCCAATGTATTTACTGTGCAGTGACTGTTTAAAAGAAATTGAAAAATTCTGAGTTTGCCATTGTCTTATCCAAAACCTCTGGCTAATATTTACACTGTACAGTATCTGTTTAAAAAAAATGTAAAAATAAATGAGATGCCATTCTATTTATTAAAAATTGAAAAAAGTAGGAGATGTCATTGTAGCACCCAATACTTCTGGCCAATTATACTGTACAGTATCTATTTATAAAAATATTTGCAAAAATATGAGATGTCATTGTATCACACAGACCTTCTGTACAATGTATATACTATGCAGTGGCAGTGCCTGTTTCTAAAAAATTGGAAAAAAATGACATGCGATTGTATAACCTAGTACCTCTGGCAAATGAATATACTGTGCAGTATCTGTTTATAAAACAATTGAAAAAAGATGAGAGGCCATTGCATCATCCAAAACCTCTGGCTAATATATATGCTGTACAGTATCTGTTAATAAAAAATCTAAAGAAAATATGAGATGCCATTGTACCACCCAATACCTATGACCAAATAATATCTGTACAGTATCTATTTTTTTTAAAATAGAAAAATTATTGGATGCCATTGCATCACCCAGTCTCCCTGGCCAATGTGTATACTGGAATGAGCCTGTTTCTGAAAAATTGAAAAAAATATGAGATGTCATTGTATCACTCAATAACGCTGGCCAATGAATATACAGTTCAGTATCGGTTTATAAAACAAATTATAAAAATATGAGAGGCCATTGTATTACGAGGTTTTCTAGCCAATGCTTATATTGTGCTGTGCCTGCTGATAAAAAATTGAAACATATATGATATGCCATTGTACCACCCAATCTCTCTGGCTGTATATACTGTACAGATTCTGTTAATAAAAACTTTTTTTAAAATATGAGGTGTCATTGTATCACTTTAGAAAATTCATTGCACATTAACAAAAAGTAAAAGGATAATTACATTTTAAAGAGTATGTAAACCAAGGGTAACATGGTCACTCATTTGTATAATTACTTTTTGTGAAATAAAGAAAAATGGTAATGGTTGGATAGTTTATTTTCTCTAGTCACCCTTTATGAAGGTTCCATAGCTTTGCTTATATTAAATTATTTAATTTGAAATGCAGGCGAGTAGTTAACAAAATTGAGAAAATGTTCTCTTTTATCTCTTGAGCATTGTGATTTACCTTAATATAATCATGCTTTTTTATCCTCCCACATTAATTCAGACCATTTGTCTACATTTTAAAGAAAGTCTGAAAAACAGACTGGCATCAGTGAAAGTAAAAATAATATTAGAGATGAAATCATCATTTTACCTATTTGATGAGTTGTTACTACTATGAAAGATTTAATCTGTATGTTGCAAATGTTCCCAATTTCTGTTATGCAATGTTATATAAACTGATAAAAAAACAAATATCCAAATATTTAATAGTTTGAACTTCATTAAAGACCTAAATTTGTGACAGTACACCAACGTCCCCATTGCTTGTGGTCACAAATCGCACTCATCCAAATTAGAAATCCAATAGCAACAATTACAATCAAATTTCTCATAAGCATAATCATGCCTAATGGTAGCACGTAAGGGGCACCACTTTTGTTTTCCATTTCAGGCACTGATGGTATCTGATGCAAGATGGTTTTGTGCCCTCCAAAAGGAGAGAGGTGCCCTCAATCTGGAAATGAGCACTACCATCATCTAATCCTAGGCAGATCTCTGAAGAATGACCCGTTTACTTCCCCGTAAAGAATATTCTGAATTAAGAGTTCCTGCAGCTCAAACTGAAGTGGACAAAGTCAAAATGATTCATGAATTGGCACAAGAAAATTTTACTTAAGCAAGACTTGCTTTTGAAACTTCAGCGAACATAAAAAAGGCGTAGGACCCAAGTTCGAGAAAGGAGATTGTGCTAGTCTTGTACGTGGAGTTCTCCTTTAACTCATCAGGGGAGGGTTGGGGGGCTGAGGGTGCCCTTCCAAATAAACCTGGTCCACAAAAAATTGCAGCTTATGCAGAGCAGCAGAGTCCTTTGAAGTACATAAAGCAAAGAGAACACTTTTTTGAACCATTTAAAAAGGAGGCAAAGTACCTTGGTGCATTACAGGCCATTTTTATGGAGGCCAGTCTATGCCCCCAGAGACATAGTGGCACCATGCCTACCATGCATTCATCCATTTCTTCCTGCCCAGCCCCACTGTGCTAATTAAGAGTTGACAGCTCTTAATTTGCACTTTTATAATTCTGTTAAATGAGGGCCTGGCCACCAGCGCTAAGTCTGAAGCCTTTAAGTGAAGAAATCTAAATGTGAAGGAAAGACACAGGGAACACCAATAATGCTTTTGGCCTGCCCTATGAATTCCAATTAGATCCTGATTGCTTCAATTAAAGATTCCAGTGTCAGTGCTGCCGACCCAGCCCCATTTCAGAGTAACAATATTTCTAATTAAGAGTGGGCTATACTCTTAATTATTACTTTTATTATTTCCTGAAAGGAGGCTAGGCAGTGTTGCCTTTGAAGCCTTAAACTGTAGGAATTTGAATCTAATTGAAAGTCACAGGGCGCCAAAAGTCCTATTGGCATTTTCTGTGCCTTGCATTCATATTCAGATTGCTTTTGTTAAACAGCTCAGATGCACCAGAGCCTGGCCTGTGAGGCACGTCTGTAGTGCCTCCCAACCCAGGCTCTAGCGCATGGATTCTCAAACTATGGGTGGTGACCCTTTTTTGGGTTGCGGAGTCCATGGCAGTAGGGTCACAGACAGAGCCAGAAAAATTTCAGGGGGTCACGCAAGGTTAGTAGATGTTAACATCAGTGGTTTATATGCCAAAAAACGGGTGCAATTAAACATTTTGGGTCGTGAGTCAAATAATTGTTGCTCGGTGGAGCAGCAATTGAATTATGTGTAGGTCAACGGGGTCTTGACAAAAATTCTTTTTGCTCAGTGTGTCCCGGCGTGAAAAGGTTTGAGAACCACTGCTCTAGCGGGTGTCAGAGATGGCACACAAAACCCTTCAGAACCGGGACTTCTCTCAGCCTTGAGAGACGTCTTGTTCTGAAGGAGTAAAAATGAAAAAGTGCCATCTCTCAGAGCCAGCCACAACCAGCCCATTTCAAGCCCTGCGTAACACAGCTTGTGAATGTTCTGTGCACTCTGGGTACATCATGTTTTTCTGGTCTCTACAGTGCTTTTAAAAACTATATTTTGAAGGCTGGCTACAACTTTTGCAAGTGTTGTGGCATTGACTTAATTGACTTAGATTACTATTACATTCATGTTTTTACATACAAAATGTAGTGTAGACATTTATTTTGTTATATAATTTTGTTTTCTAATATTTCCTCAACTCGCCTCTCTGCTCTGGAGTACAGCAGGTCTAATTATTTGCACTTAGACACAGCCTTCTCGGTAGCAGGGAAACTAGGAACTAGTAGCCCAAAATCCTTTACATATCCACAAAATGTGCCAAAACAACACTTTATTGTGCCGATTGCATTCAAAAGGAATGGAAACGTGATGGGTGTTGCCAGGGCTCCTTCTGCAAAGGTGCTGAAGTCTTTAAAATCAGCAAACCAAGCTATAAACATATGTCTAACCCTCTCCCGTCCACTCAGGGTAATTCTTCCAGGTCCATGGTAAGGCAGTATTGGTAGGAACCAGACAGGTTAAGGTTAGTATGACCATTTTAGGTAGGTTAGGAAGGACTGCATATTTTGCATATTATGTGTCCGTAGTACTTTCAGCAAGTGATTTTTGTTATTTCTTGGACCTTGTAGTCATGTATTTAAAATAGTAAAAGTACTTGAGCCACAATGCAAAATATAAACTAGAGATTAAACTAGATATACTATCTATATTACTATTGAGTATCACTAAAAAAATAACAACAAAAAATAAAAAATAAATAAAAGTGGGTGATAGTACCATCTGTTATTCAGTGCTTAGAAGCTTTGGTATGAAGCGCTATATAAAAATTGGTATTATTAATATTATCTACACCTGATTCAGGAAAACCTCTAGTAATGAGTAAGCCAGGGTGCACAGAGCAGTTAATGTGGTTTGTGAGCCATTTAATAAACCTTTTTTCTGATAGTAGTTTAATACTACTGTGATAAACTTGCCTACTCTAATAGCACTTGTCATATTTATTTATTTTGCACTTGTGTAGCACTCAATCCCTGGGGCATCCGTGCGCTGTGGGTATCACAGTTACATTATAAATTCAGTCGAAGTGTCTGAGAGATCCAATGGGACTAGTGTCAGAGTTAGTTGAAGAGGTCAATAACATTACATTGTCAATAATAATCACTCATCCACCTAACCACTTGATGGCATGGCCATAGCTGTCAATGGGGGCATGGGGCTAAAACTCTGAGTGTCCTAGCAATAGGCTTGAATGGGAACTTCCCTCTGCACGGCTGAAAACTTAACGGTACACAAATGACAGCAATAAAAGTGCTTTTGAACATTCATTTATTCCCAGAAGACTGGGCTGTATCCGCAAGTCTCTTGGAAACCAAGAAACACTTGTGGGCATAGCCCATGCAATTTCTCTCAAGCTGTTCCGAGAAAGATATGCTGCATCACATAACATCAGTGCAACACCATTATTATCTTCAAGTTTTCTGTCCATTGGGAAGCACGGTGGGCTTTTTGTTTCTGTGAATCGTTGTGAGGGGGTATTGGGAGAAGTGAGTTTCTAACATGATTTTGTAGGGGAACTGAGTTCCCACTGATCTGTAAACACAAAACTTTAAGAGCAATGCTTGTTTTTCAACAGGAACAATGCTGAGAGGTGCCTTTCACCTTTCCATCAGTAGATGGCGAACTTGAGCATACAGTCGAACACATTTACATCCATTTGAAGATGTTAAGGTGGTTCAGGCACAGGGACTATTTAAATTCTAATCTAAAGCCTATTCTAGTGATAATGTCAGTTCCCGCTTTGACAGTTACCCCATCCCACCCTACATTTTTCCAGAAATGGGTCCCGCATTTCTGTCACTTCAGAGGTAGGGTACCACCAGGCAATTAGTGGGAGCAGGCTACTTTGAGCATCATTGTTCAAGTTTGTGCAGTCCAAATAATGCTCTCTCTTGACAGCACAGTCAACTGTCTTAAATGACTGGCAAGCATTGATGTGGCCAGAACCCTTAATGCTAGTAATACTGAAAAGCAGCACCCCTCACCCCAATCGATCTCTGTCAGCAGGCAAAACTCCCTCTCCTCACTCGCATTTTGATCAAATCAGGTGACATTGCTCCGAAAACCATTCATATGTGTGATAATCGTTAACAAAATTTTGTAGACGGTGCATGTATGCACCACCAGTCAGCAGTAGTGAGCTGTGAAAGTCAGGCTGGTGCAGTTGACCAAATGCCTCTATCATCATGTAAGTGTTGACTTTCTTTCACCAGAAGCTACCGACAACTGGCAACTTGAAATCCGATGGGTCTCTGGCAGTCTCTTCCCAGATGAATGGGGGATGTGTACAGCGCCTCCTGAAAGGAGCTAGGCCTTACACTGATTCTTGGTTTTCTCCTAGGTACATTCAAAATGACTCATACCGATGGAGGAATTAAAGTTATTATAAAAAGCAAATTCCACATTGGAGGAATTAAAGTTATTATAAAAAGCAAATTCCACCATGCGTAACTGAATTCTTCTCTGAGCTAGTCACATAGCATCTAATAAACTGTTTGAGGCTTGTGTGAGGACAGTCTGTTTGGTATGTGTGGACTTTTTGTTTTTTTCCGCCAGCTAGGGGCCAAATGGACCCCTAGGCTGGGCGTGTGTGTGTTAGATAGGGGTTAGGGTGCTCCCTGGGTGCCCCTAGTCGCTGCTGGGGTCGCGTGCGACCCCTGGTACAGCATGGTAAGGTGGGGAGGGTCCTCGGGAGG
>JAWLIA010000162.1:0-10035 GCA_034782015.1 Desmognathus tilleyi
ATCTATTTGCGGAGCAGGCGCGCCAGCGCCGGCGCGCCAAAGCCGGTTTGTGCCGGTTCGTGTCCGGGCGTGTGGCGTTTCACTCCTCTATGTGAGTCCGGTTAGCCTGCGTATTTCCACTTTCTGAGTTTGATAGCTTGCTTATTGCCGTTGCTATGCCTCCTTGTGGAAACCCAGATAGTTGGTCTGATTGCCTTAGAATTTGGGAAGGTATTTCGTTCCCTCTCCCAGATGACCTTGTACCATACAGCTCTGTATTAGCGTATGATCCAATGGACTCCACTACTGAACTCTCTTGTCTGCATTGTCCAGATGAGTCATCTAATGTTAGTGCCTTTTCTTTATGGGCATATGACAATCAGTTTGATGTTTCTAGGGAGATAGAACTGGGAGCAAAGATCAGCACTCGAAGGGGGGAGGGACTTGGCACTAACACTATTTCTACCACCTCAACGTCTAATGTTAGCCACCCTTCTTTCGACCCAGCTGATCGCCTGACCCCCGTCTTGGCTGGTTCAGTTGAACTGGCTACTAAAGGCCTGATTCGCACTCCCCCCCTTGTGTCTAACGGCTTATTAGACAGCAAAGACGGAGTACTGCAGGATTTTAACCAGTCTAATGTTAATCCAACTTCTATACTTCAATCGGAAGAGACTTTGTCTCAACCACTGCGCCGCATTACCCAACTTGCAACTACTACCCTGTCTCTAGGGTCATTTGTCACCCCCCTACTTCAACCTGATTCTATAAAATGCGCTCTCCTTAATACTCGCTCTATGAGCAAATACGCCACGGAGGTGCATGACTATATAATTGATCATGACTTAGATGTCTTGTGCCTCACTGAAACCTGGCTGTCTCCCTCATCGGGACCTATAATCAACCTAGCAGTACCTGAAGGGTATAAAATCTTTACTGAAAACCGCGCTGCGGGTTTGGGTGGAGGAGTGGCTCTGATAGCAAAGGAAGAGCTTGGCTTTTTAAAGTCTCTGCGGACTCTCTAAATGGTTGTGAACTAATCCGTGTGAAATGGCTGCCTCACGCCACGTTTTCATGCAATTGGATTTTGGTATATCGCCCTCCTACTGATATGCCATTGTTTAATGAAGAGCTCATTGCCATTTTAACCCCCCTGGATCAACCAAACTGTGCCACTGTATTCCTGGGTGACCTTAATCGGTGGAGGTTGAACCCCACCGACAAGGAGGCCCTGGCACTTGAAGCAGGTTTGAATTGTATCAATCTACCAGTGGTTAATTCTCTTCCTACTCATGAGAAGGGCAATATCCTAGATTGGGTTGCGGTTAGGAATTTGGAGATATCTAATATACGGACCTCGCCGTGCATTTGGTCTGACCATTTCATAGTCAGTTTTTGTCTAACCATTCCTTTTAAATCATTGCGTAAGCCCCCTCAAACTGTCCAAGTTTCTTCTCGTAATATGAAGAAGATTACAGGTGATTGCTTAAAAGATTGCCTAGAGGATTTGATGTTACACACTTCAGACTCAGATCATCCTGACTTACTGGCTGAATCCTACCATCTTTGCATAACTCACATGCTAGATTGCCTCGCCCCTGTCACCGTGAAAACTGTCAGATTAAGAAATCAAAGTAATCCTTGGTTTTCAGACTCTATTAAGGAGCTGAAGCGAGTTAAGCGCCAAGCTGAGCAAACCTGGCTTAAATCCCGACAGGTTTCAGATAGGGTCGCTTGGAAATCTTGTCTATATAAATACCGCTTGGCGGTTGAGCAAGCGAAAAAGGAATGCCTAGACAAACAGATTACTGAGGCGGCCAATAATACGAAAGAACTCTTTAACATCTTCCGTCTTTTGGAAAAACCTCGTGCCTCCACTCAAGATTTTGTTCCCTCCACAGACGATTGCATTAGGGTACAATCGGCTTTTGCCAAGAAGATATCAGATGCTAGGGCCCGTATTGCTTCGAACTTTTCTTGCACGGGTATGCCGTCTGTAGCTGCACAAAAGCTCTCTGAACCTCCTCACTCAGATTTGAACTTTGAGTTTCATAAGGTCCAGACCGAGGAAGTGCTAAAGATTCTGAGGGATATCCGTCCTACCTCAGGACTGGGTGATACCATTGCATCTAAATATGTGCTGGAATATAGCGGACTTTTTGCCCCTTTTTTGACGCGCTTTGTCAATTCCACCTTCTTTCACGGGGTGGTTCCCGACGTCATAAAATTTGTGAAAGTCACCCCTCTAATAAAGAAAGAGGGCTTGGATCCTTCAAACCCAGCTAATTTGAGACCGATCACTAATGTGATGTTTTTGTTGAAATTCATAGACAAGGTGGCTACTCTGCAATTTCAGGCACACCTGGAAGCCAATAAATTGCTACACCATAAACAGTCGGGCTTCCGTCCCTTGCATGGTACAGAGAGCGCCCTGATTGATTTGCAATCCTCTATGCTAACCATCATGGATCACGGCGGCACTGGCTTGCTGATGCTTTTAGATCTCTCGGCAGCTTTTGACCTCCTTGATCATCAGCTACTTTTGAAAGCACTCAATAGTATAGCAGGATGTGCACCCAGTTCCTTGAAGTGGATTGACTCCTTCTTGTCAAGACGTCAATCTAGAATTTGCTGGGGAAATGTCTCATCTGAGGTGGAAGAGCTTTTCCATGGAGTCCCTCAAGGGTCATCCCTGTCGCCGGCCCTTTTTTTTTTTTTTTTTTTTAAATATTTTTATTGAGTATTTCAATTTTAACATTACATGGTTACAAACGAAATATATCAAGATCAGGATTCTGCAGATACATGTCTAATCCATTGATATCCTATCATTACCAGAAGTGGTTCTCATGTTGTTTATCATATGGACCACCCATGGGTATCTGAAATAAATTCATTAACAATTCATAACAAACTCCCCTACCCCCCCCTCCCCCCCACCCTTACTCTCACGGGCAACACAGAATCAAAGATATGTTCAGCAGTAGTATAAAATACAGAAACATGTTAATTCAAAGGACAGTTAGTCACGGTGTCCCACTTGGAGTTGCTGTTGGAGCTATCGTATTTGTCGCACTTTCTCCGTCTCGACGTTCCTGTTCACGTAGTTGTGTCAAATGCAGCCTGTACTTCTCCCAGAAGTCTACAGGGCATTGTGCAGGATGGGCCATTTGTCGCATTGTTTCTTCAGTGTCATTACATCTCGCCATCAGTCCGCGCCATGTCGAAATGTTAGGTGGGTCTCTTCGCATCCATCGTAACGCAATAGTTTTTTTGGCAAGTAAAATCGCTAGCCCAAGTAGCTTTCTATCAGACCTATCCATCTTAGGAAACATAGTTAGGAAGATCCATTTAGGGTCGTTACGAATCTTCATACCCAACACGTCACTCATTTCTGCACATACTCTCGTCCAAAATCTGTGAACAGGTACACAACCCCAGGCTAAGTGTAGGAATGTGCATTCAGGGGAGTCGCAGCCCGGGCACCTCAATGATGTTTCCGGCGCGAAGTGGCTAAGTATCATGGGAGTTATATAGCTTCTAGTGAGGAATCTATACTGGATCATTCGAAGTCTGGCATTCCGAGCCACCTCCCGTGTGTGCATACATGCGACCTCCCATTGTTCCTCTGAAAGAGCAGTGCCTAGGTCTTCCTCCCATAATGTTTTAGCATGGATGGGTTCTGTTTCGGCTTTGGTTTGGAGTAGATTATGGATCATCGCTATTTGATGTTTCCAGCCATTGGTTAACAGTACATGGTGGAGTAGGTCTGATGTGATGGGTTCAACAGGTATCTCATCCCATCTACGACGTAGTGTCGCTTTTAGTTGTAGGATTCTGAGCGCATTACATGTATTCATTGGGATTTTAGCTTGAATGTCAGTAATACTAAGCATTATATTGTCGTGGAACAGCTCTCCCAACACACTAAGGCCGCCGGCGGCCCATTGTTGTCGGCTAGCTGGTGATAATGCTCGCTGAAAGCCCTTGACCAGTGGAATGGGAATCAATGGGGAGTATGCATGTCCTGCTTCGAATTTTGCTAGGGAGCGTTTCCAGATATGTAAAGTGTGGGATACTGGGTCTGGGGTTTTTTGTGGAATCGTCTCCACGTTCACCACCATCCCTCCCACCTCAAAGGGGTCGTATCTGTGAATTTCCATAAGTGCCCTATGATCGTTAACGGGGTTATGCTGTCTGAGATAGGGGGTTATGTGCTGCAGTTGTGCAGCAACGTAGTAGATGTGCATATTCGGGACTTGAATCCCGCCTGCCGAGTAGTGTCTAGTTGTGGTTGAAAATGCAATCCTCGGATGTTTACCCCCCCAAATAAGGCGAGAGGTAAGTTGTCTCACCTCTCCAAAGTACTGCCGTCCAGGGTCAATTGGCAGAGCGGAGTATACATATAGAAGTTTAGGTAACACTATCATTTGCATTATTGCTGTGCGGCCCGCCAAATTTAGGGGTAATTCGATCCACTTGTCAACCTTCTTTTTAAGCACTTGTAGTGGATCAGAATAGTTCAATTGGAGCATACTCTCATGGTTATTTGCGACAAATACTCCAAGGTATTTTAATCTGTCAGTCTCCAGTGTTAGGCCATGGGTTCCATTGGGAAGCAATAGGCCAGATCCAAGGGGAAACAGAACAGATTTATTCCAGTTTATACATAACCCAGAGATTCGTCCAAATTCATTAAATATTGTAATAGCTTTTGGTAAGGCAGATATCGGTTTCCCTAGGTATAGTAATGCGTCATCTGCATATAAAGAAACTATGTTATGCTGTCCCCATGCCTCCACCCCCTCTCCTGTGAGTCCTCCACGAAGGCGATTCGCAAGGATTTCCATTGCTAGTGCAAAAAGCATTGGGGAGAGCGGGCAGCCCTGTCTCGTACCACGGTGAATTAAGATTTCGTCGGATAAGAGTCCATTAATAGCCACTCTGGCGGAGGACCCAGTATATAATTTCTGGATCATTCTTATATACGCCTGAGGAAGACCGCTGGAGGACAATACCTCAAACAGATATGGCCACTCCAGCGAGTCAAAGGCCTTTTCCATATCAAGCGCTGCGACTGCTGCATTGGTGTCTACACTCAGGGCGGCTTTTACTAACATTAAGCGGCGGATATTGTGCATAGTGCTACGTGTGGGGATAAATCCGGATTGATCTGGATGGATTAATGTTTGTATATGGGGAAGTAGCCGATTTGCAAGAATCTTAGCATAGATTTTAATGTCACAATTACTAAGTGAGATGGGTCTATAGGAGCCACAGTCCAAGGGTGGACGATCAGGTTTTAAAAAGCAAATAATTCTAGCTTCTAGCATCTCTTTAGGGAATCCACGCCCTTCGCCAATTTTATCAAATAAAGCTTTAAGCAGCGGGAGTAAAGTTGAGGTAAATGTCTTGTAGAACTCCATTGTAAGGCCATCTGGGCCCGGGGCCTTCCCACCCGCCAGTTCTCGTATTGCTTGTCGGATTTCAGAGTCGGAGATAGGGGTCGCCAGAGAGGCAGCGGCAGCCTGTCCCAAACTAGTTTGCGGCATCTGTTTAATATATGTCTTGGCTTCTTCCGAAGTAATAGAGCTATTACTATTATATAGCTTTTTATAAAATGTACCAAAAGTCTCCACTATTTGGGTTGCCTCTACCTGTCGTGTCCCCTCTGTGGAGGTAATAGCCTCTATAGGTTTGTTCCCTGTTTCCCTAGATATGAGTCTTGCTAGTGGTTGACCAGGTCTATCCCCAAAGGCGTATCTTTTGGCCGTACTATATTTAGACATATACTGAAGTTCCCTGGATGCTGCGGATTCATACTGGGAGGTTATTAATCTGATCTGTGCCAAGTCCGTTGTCTTATGTGAGTGGGTGTGTATAGCCTCTAAGCTTGTCAATCGGCGGCTTAGCTCTGTCATTTCCGCCCGGATTGTTTTGAGGTGCGTAAATTCTGTGGACATTGCAATTCCACGTATAAAAGCCTTAAAGGCCAACCATTTATTAATACTATCGGTAGGGTCTTGTGTGTGTGTTTCATGAAATGTGTTTATATGTTGAGTTAGAGTATCAATGTATGGTGGGTCCAACAGTGCTTCACTTTTCATTCGCCATATCGAAGCTTTCGGGTATGCAGGGTGCCATTGCATTCTGCAGCTAACAGGACTGTGGTCTGATAAGATTCTAGGGTGTATATTGCTGTCGTGGATTTTGCAAGCAATGGATCGTGATACTATAATCATGTCCAGTCTCGTATATATGTCATGAGGGGAGGAATAGTGTGTGTATTGACGTTCTTGAGTGTGTACGTGACGCCAGCTGTCCACGAGATCATGCAATTGTAAAGCTAAGCGCAGCGCAGTAGTCATCTGTGGGGCAGCCCGCGTACTTGGGCGTGATCTGTCTTGTTGCCAATCTAAAATGGTGTTCCAGTCGCCTCCTAGAATCCAGGGGATGTCCCCCATTGGGGCACAGAGGTGAAATATTCTCCTAATAAATCCCGGATCGTCTGTATTTGGGCCGTATATAGAGCCGAGCAATATAGGTTTGTGATGCAGAATACCTTGCACTAGGACGTACCGGCCTTGTGGATCTAACTGGATATGTTGTGCTTGAAATTGAATGCCTGCTCTCAATGCCACTATAGTGCCTCTTGAGCCCTGGGTGAAGGTGGAATGGTAGATGTGAGACGCCCAGTGAGAAAGAAAGGACGAGAGTCCTGCTGTTGGCCAATGCGACTCCTGTATAAAAAGAATATCTACTCCTAGTTTAGTACAAAGGGACAGGATCTTCCTTATCTTAGCATATCGCTGAAACCCTCTGACATTCCATGTCAGAGCATTAAGTGTACCAGTAGCCATTTGATAAAAGTTCAACCCGCATACAGCATTCATCGTCTGTCACTCTGTATATAAATCCTAATATAACATCAACTTCTGTCCTTAGTCCATGAGAGTACCCTCCCCCAGCTGAGTCCCAACCACTCAGCCATTTCCCGAACCGATAGAGCGTATCCGAGCGGGCCTGAACATCAAGGCGCGCTCCGATGTCTCCATCAAAACACCCAAAACTTAGCAGTGCAATAACTTGAGATCATTTGACAATCGAAGTTGCAGCGGGAGTCCACCGCAACTGCTAGGGGAATCTATCCTCCACAACAGCAATTAACAGTGTATTTCATGACTGTTTCGCCATTTATACATTACAGCAGTTATTGACACAGAAACCTTGCGCTCTGAGGGTTTGACATGTGTGGCCCATGCGCATCGTGCATTGGCAATCATGGTATCGCCCTATTCATTTGCATCACCCCCTAGTATTCTGACCGGTCAGAGACCCACGTAGAATGTTCAACAGAGTGTACATTACATCTCTCGCTCCCGTGTTCAGGGGGTCACTCCTCACCTGCTCCGGGTTATGCAAGCCATTTCGGTATCCAGGTGTATATTGAGGGAGGAGCACCATAGTCGCCAATCTTAGGAGTGGTGTGTCGGGAGGGGCCGCAGTATCAACTAAACAATCGATCACTCTCATATCGCATAAATGATAGGGTCCATAAACGTCAGGGTTCTGTAATGTCGATTCAGCCATTCTAGACAGAATGTATCGCAGCACCTTCACAGGTACTGAGCGTGAGGTATATATCCATCGTAGCGTCCTCTTTGCTTAGGAAATTCTTATTAATGTGGGTGCGCACGTAGAGTGTCTGGCAGTAGTTGTCTGGCATCACCCAGAATCACCACCGGAGGGTCCCTCCACCAAAGCCCCAGGCTGTACCATTTGTTGCCCCGGGGGGGGGTGGTATCGCTTCTCGTGTCCACACAGACAGTCTTTGTGCCTCCCCAGGACATGGGCGCTACCATGTGACATGCGGTTCGTGTTAATCATGGGGGGTGGCGCCATGATTGTTGAGCATGGTTTCAGCCGAATAACATTGGAGTCAGCTTGTACACCAAAATAGTCATAATAATCACGTAACACAGTACTCACGGCATATATAGTTGAATGGATTGCCAGATGTTAGGGTTTCATACCGCTTATGTGATCATATGAGGGGAGCGCGTATAGATCAGTTATAGGTTTTGATCTGTCGCCGGATGAATCGCTGGGGTCTCTTCCGCAAATAGTAGTGCCGCATCTTTGTCTGTGAAAAAGTGGGTCCTGTCACCGTAGCTTACCCGGAGTTTGCAGGGATATAGCATCGCATATTGGATTCCCTTTTCGCGTAGCTTGCGTTTGACATCGGTGAAATCGCGTCTAGCTCCCTGGACCTCTGCGGTAAAGTCTTGATAGAAACTGAGTCGGGTGCCCAAATATTTAACTTCTCCCGTTTCCCGTGCCGCACGGAGAAGCACATCCCGATCTCTGTAATTTAAAAAGCGAAGAATCACAGGACGGGGGGCAGCTCCCGGGGGTGGTCTGCGGGAGAGCGCTCTGTGTGCTCGTTCGAGGACGAACATAGGGGAAAATTGGGCTGCAGGAAACAGTTCCTTGATTAATGTCTCAAAGAAGGGCTCAATAGGTGATTTTTCGGTGTTCTCCGGTAGACCGATGACACGGACGTTGTTACGTCTACTTCTCCCTTCTTGATCGGTCAGTTTTAAGCGGGTTTCTTGAAGTGCCATTTTGAGATCCGCTATCGTGCGCTCCATAGGATCTACACGGGTCTCCACAGCAGCCACCCGCTCCTCCGTGTCCTTCAGTGAGTCACTGACGCGCGTGACATGTGCTTGCATCAGGTTAAACTTAATGTCCAGAGTATCAATTTTATCTGTAATTTCGGTCTTCATCTGCCGTATCTCTGCAAGGATCGTAGCTGCATCGGGTCCCGCCATGGGGCTCGGGGCGTCCCGGGAGTGTCCCGCTGGTGTGCCCTCCAGTCTCAGAATCTGGCGGGAAGGCGATGATTTCGCAAATTCTGCCAACTTCAGCTGTTTTTTGGGCATGTCGTATCTAGGAGCCCCTCAGAGTTCTCAATCGTGATATTTTGTCAATGTAGTACCGTCACTACATAGGATAAATGTCGGATTCTGTTGCTGCAGTGCCGGAGCGATCCCCTAGGCGACCGCCATCTTCAGCAGCCCACGTGATCTCCTGAACGTGAGCTTTTAATAGCATATTGTAGGCGCGTCCGAGTTAACTATTAAGGTTGCAGCCCCTAGCCTGGGGGACCCTAAGGCCCCCCCA
This sequence comes from Desmognathus tilleyi, assembly GCA_034782015.1. NCBI lineage: Eukaryota > Metazoa > Chordata > Amphibia > Caudata > Plethodontidae > Desmognathus > Desmognathus tilleyi. The sequence goes on from JAWLIA010000162.1 coordinate 9,166, forward strand.
AACCCACGTGAACAATATAATTGGTGTGTAATATCCCATTGACTGATCAGCCTGCCATACCAACATCTGTAACCAAACATCAACCATAAGGAACCTCAAAAACCCCAAAACAGAAGAAGTGCTCAGATATAGACAGGCTAGGGCTAACCAGAACCAACTGAGCTCAGACATCGCTAAAAGCCACTAATTAGAGTCACTGACCATCCATTGATCCACCCCCTAGAGCGGATCATAAGGGGGAAGGAAAGTCTTTGGGCCCAGGAAGAGGGGCTGGCAAATCCGAACTGTAGAATCTGTACATCGGTGTCTTTCAGAGCCACCAAAACATACAACATGTAACAGAATGAAATAAAAGAGAATGGAATAAAATAGAGAAAGAAAGAACATCACTGCGAAATAGGTGATTGGCCTTCAGTGAGGAAAGCAATATGCCGTAGTTAAATATTTTATCATTTTTTGCACTATACCTTTCACATTCTCGATCCCCCTTGCTTGTTTTGTCGACATAGGCTTTTGCATACGCAAAACCGCGAATGTTAGGTTTCACGTGCGCAAAACCCAAAAAAACAAATAATAGAAAAAAAATCACAAAACACATTGGTCCAGATCCTATTCTATTTTCTGAAAGGTTGCCTATGAAAAATGTTCCCAGTTCCTACCCTTCTTATGTCCCTGTTATTTTGTGATCATTTAAAAGCAAAGCATTCCACATGGCAATCTGCATAGCATGTTGTGTGCCCCCATCCCTCTGTGGCCCACTAGCAGAGCTCTTTCTCCAGAATCTGAGCAAAAGAAAAATCTGAAGGCAAACACATAATCACTGTGGAATACATCATGCTGTGCACTCTGCCTCTGACTGCTGCTTGCTCA
>JAWLIA010000163.1:0-10007 GCA_034782015.1 Desmognathus tilleyi
AGTTTATAACATAAATTCCAAACAGGAGAACTTGAGGCTAGATCTTAACTGTTTTTTTTTTTCTTTTTTTTACAGACCTCAGCTGTGAACCGGTAAGTAGGCTTTTGACTAGCCAGCAATAGAACTGTCAAAGTTCATACATTAAGGAATTAAGTCATTCCGATTACCAGGCTTCACATCATCATTGGGCTAACCATTTATCTTACCATGGAGTAAAAAAGTTCAAAAGTAGTGGAAATAACAACTAAGCAGATATAAATCCATAGATTATGCAAATATAGAACTAGTCTTCTGAGAAAAAGTCAGAAAGAAGGCCCCACATCCCTAATCCGTCTAATCCAGTGAAACCTTTAAGGTACTGAGCCTTAATATGAGACTGTTTACATAGGAATACCTCATGCTTCCATTCAGCTATTGAAGGGGGATGTGGAGATAGCCAATGTCTCATGACAACATGTCTTGCAATTACAGTAAGTATGAATAACAAATCACGAGAAGTTCCACTCTGCACAGCAATATATTCTCCCCCCATTATAATCTTTTTCATAGATAACGTCAGGTTCACACTAACTATTGTACTTAAAACCGTCGCAAGTTGAACCCAATAGCTTACAATCAATGGGCATTCAATCAGCACATGAATCATGTCCGCATTGAGCTCGCCACATCTAGAACACAACACTGAGTCTTGTTTGATTTTAGATAGTTTTTTAGGAGAAATATATAAATTATATAAAGTAAAATAATGATTCTTTTTCAGTTTACAAGGTTTAATTAATTTATGCATACGGGAGATAGATCTGGCCCATTCAGCCTCAGTGATGGGTTCAGAAAGGCGCAGTTCCCAAAATCGGAGCATTCCATCATCCTTCTGGCAATTGGCTTCAACAAAGAAATCATAATAAACAGAAACCTGATTACTTTTGATTGTTAGGGAGGACAAACGTTCATCCAAATCCCGATGAACATATTCCCAATCATACTCTTTTACAACCCTCTCAAATGCCACCAGTTGGTGCCACTTGAAGTCTGGGACAGAACACCCTAACAACCTGTCTACATCTACACGAGTCCTGAGAGCCTGTTTAGGAAACAGATCAGAAAAGAACCATGGTTCGCGACCGGGCGTGCCGGCGTGCAAGTGGCTACTCCACTTTCTGTCACCATACAACCACGAGACTTTCAGGTACCACATGAGCACTTTTATATCTTTTTTCTTTTATCTTTCCACCTCGAACCCCTGTGTCTTACTGTACTCCGTATCATGTCAAATCACCACAATACAAGTAGTTGGGATGAATGTCTATCCATATGGGAAGGGATTAACTTCCCTACCTTCTCAGACATTACATCTCCTACCACTGTTACAGAAAGCTTAAGAAATCTAGCCTCTACATCCGACACTACATCCTCTCACGTTACTGTGGAATGCCTAACTAAAGGGGATATTAATACTCCAAAAATGGGAACTGTACCTGATACCCTAGTTTCCCTATCGGAGCCACGACAACATGCTGACTCTCTAATAAGTCAACCCCTCATAAATACTATTTCCACTTTGGCTAAAAGCCCCCAACCTTCCATTTCTATGACTAACAATCAGCAACAAATACAATTAGCTGATGGCAACAAGGATTCTACCTTGAAATGTGCCTTACTTAATACCTCCTCTTTGGTTAAGCATAACCTAGAGGTGGCGGATTATATCACAGACTCTGAACTGGATATACTTTTTCTCACTGAAACTTGGCTCCATAACGCTGCAGGCCCAGCCGTATCGCTGGCAGTACCCGAAGGTTATACCATTTACCGAGCTGATCGCACTTCATCTGTCGGAGGTGGTACAGCCATTATTGTCAGAGAGCAGCTAAAAACCCACATAGTGTGCACTAGCCCTATACTAGGATGTGATATGCTACATATGAAGGTTCAAATGACTGCAAAATCCACATTCACCTTCTCTTGCATATATAGGCCACCTGATGATATGCCTGATTTTATTAGTCAGTTCGTTGAAGCCATTGATCCATTATTAAAAAACAATTCTGTGAATATCCTTCTTGGAGACTTTAATTTCGGTTTCCAAGACCCCAAAGACAAGATGGCCACTGATTGTATAAACACCCTGAATGACTATAACTTCACACAGCTAGTGATATCTCCAACTCACAGGCTGGGTCGTACACTTGATTGGATTCTCTCCAACCAGGATGTTGTTACTGATATCAACACTGTCCCCTGTTTGTGGTCTGATCACCTGGCAGTACTTTTTAATATCATAGTACCAACCATAAAGCCTCCTGCCAAACTCGACACCCGAACCATTGAATGTAGAAATATGCGAAAAATCACACTTGACGGCATAATACCACTTACTCAAGCTCTAAAATGCGAGGATTTTAGTAACCTACCCCTTGATGATATGATCAAAGTTTACAATAACACAGTAACTTCTGCCCTTGACTCCATTGCTCCAATCAGGAAGAAGACGATCCGCAATAATAACATAAAACCCGCTATTTGTCAAAATACACTCACACTCCGAAATGAAAAACGTAAAGCTGAACGAAAATGGTTAAAATCCAACCTAGCTGAAGATAAAGAAGCATGGCTCCAAATCATGCGTGATTATCGCTCAGCCATACACACTTCAAAAAAGACTGAAATATCACAACGAATTGCCATGGCCAATAACTCATCTGCTGAGCTATTTAAAATTCTTCGCTCTCTGGAAAGAGGTCCAGAGAAAAAAACGGGCCCTGAGGCCTCAAACGAATGGTGCTCTTCAATAGGCTCCGCTCTTAATAACAAACTAAAGTTAATTAAACAAAACATTCTTAATAAACAGAAAGCATTTATTCCTACGCAACAAACAACCAATACTCAAATTGACTGTCAAACAAACAGTCTGTCGGGCCTTAAGGATTCCTCGAAAGTAACACAAAAACCATCTTTCTCCCTAACTGCTGTTACTGAGGAAACTGTGGCAAAAACTATCAAAGAGTTAAACGCCACTAACTGTCCACTTGATATTTGCCACAGCAAAATCATTAAAGCCTGCTGTCCAGCCTTAATCAAAGCCATTACAGCAATCATCAACAGGTCGTTTGCTACCGGCTGCATTCCGGACAGTCTTAAACATACTAGTATCACCCCACTTCTCAAAAAACCGAATTTAGATCCCTATGAGCCAAAAAACTATCGCCCCATAACAAATGTCACCTTTTTGTTAAAGATCTTAGACAAAATTGCATACTCACAGCTCCAAAGGTTTGTTCTGGACCATGACTTACTTGGAAAGTTTCAATCAGGCTTTAGGCCTTTTCATAGTACAGAAACCAGCATGTTGGACATCCAGTCAACCATCTTAGGTATCTTAGATCAGGGTAAAGCCAGCCTACTCGTTTTCCTGGACCTCTCTGCGGCCTTTGATGTTCTCGATCATGACATCTTACTGGATAGACTCACTGACTGCCTGAGCTTAGGTGAAACCACTACGAACTGGTTTGGCTCCTTTTTAAGAAATCGCACAGCATCTGTCTTCATCGATTCGGCTCACTCTGACCCAGTTAAAATAGAGCAGGGGGTGCCACAAGGGGCCTGCCTTTCCCCACTCCTTTTTAACCTTTACATCAAACCTCTACATGACCTACTGGTATCAGAGGGAATACTCTTCCAAAACTATGCTGACGACACGCAGATAGTCGTTCCTCTGACTGGTATCCACTCTCAGGATGAAGAGAGGGTTAACAATACTTTCAACCTAATTGCAAACTGGATGACCGAATGCTGGCTTTGTCTAAATGGCGATAAGACGGAGCTGCTCTTATTAGCCTCCCCTTCTATCCTAAAAAAACTTGGTAATGAATACAACACTTTTCAAATTGACCAACATGCTATTCCAGTCAAAACTAGTGCCAAATCCCTGGGTATCACACTAAACACAGCCATGGACATGTCCGCGCATGTCTCTTGCACAGTTAGCTCCAGCCATTATTACATCAAGCTGTTGAGACAGGTCCGGCCGTTTTTGTCCAACTCAGACTGTGCAACATTAGCACGTGCCATAGTCTGTTCCAAACTTTTTTTTTTTGTATTTGTAAATAATCTTTATTTGCATTTACGGCACATAGATATGCAAAACAGTATTTGCAGTTTTTCCTAGGGTAATATCAAATGCACAAAATAAAGTGCTTAAAAATGACAAGACTGTCCTTTAAATACATGTACACAAAACAAACAATTGACAAATTATTTACACACTAATTCTTAAACTCCCAATTTGAAATATATCCTGGTTCCAACAAAGGGATGCAAAAAAATGACTTATCTCAGCTACTCCTGCAGCTAGAGACATAGAAGATGGCTTTTTGAAGCTACGATTCTCAGCAATGCAAGTGCGGCATTATTGTGACATGACAGCTGTGGCATTATTTTCCGTAAATTCACTGGAATTATGTAATTCCCATTCAATTACGGGATTTTAAACCACTGTCAAACGTTAAATAAAAAGTCATTGTCTTCATATATGTGGTAATTAATTGGAAATCTCAGCTGTATTTTACCAATTGTCAAGATTTTTTTAGACAGACAAAGCTTAACATATTTCTCCAAGCTGTGTGTTTTTAGTAATGGTTTTGTTAAACAACGCTTAAAATCTTCCTGGACACTTGTAAGTGAATTACTTTTTTGAATGTAAAAGATGTGTTGCTACGGACTTTAGGACTTTGATTTAAAAAATCTGGCAGTTTATATTTGCCTCTAATCTGGGAAACTTTTTTTGTAACGGTAAAAGGCCAATTGCTCTCAAACGTTTCCTATAAACATGACATACCTAAATGAAAGTGCTTGTGGTGCATCAGTTTTCTATAGAAAGTAACGTTTTTGCATCAAAGTACTTTTTTTTTTTTTAGTGTTAAGCAACGTAAAGTGTCCTTTAATATCTAATCTATGTACAAATGTTTATTTCAGCGGCACAATTACATGAAATCATGAAATCACAGTTTTGCAAAAGGATGCATTATTACAAATCGAAAACTAAAACCAAAGCCAAGATTTACATTTAAAAGCAAAACGTAAGAATATGTACAAACGAATCAATAAATTTTCCGTTAAAGGATTCATAATCAAATTCATATCAAGGGTTCCATTTATGATAAAGGGTGCAAGCCACCTAGATCGTTCATCTTCCAACATAGGACATGTAATTAATAAATGCGTGATATCATCCGATTGGTTGGCACATAATATACAATTTGCATGCTCAGGAGGAAGGCGATACCAATGAGCGCGGAGAGCTTTAGTGGGTATCAAACCAAATCTAAGTCTTATCATTGCTTGGATAATTTTAAATGGAATAGAGAATGACAAATACGGTGCAGGATGACAATGCGTCTTAAGGATCATAAAATTGGATAAAGAGGTTAAGTTTTTACAATGAGAAACACTCTTTGAGTAATGAAATGAAAAAATACGAGATTTTAAACTAGCAAAGTCAATGTGCAAAAACAACTCAGTGACGTTAGAAAAGTCATCCCTGTAACCAATCAATCTTACTAATGAGTATACATATTTCATAAAATTATAACTCGAGTTTGGGGTACCAGCTTCAATAAGGCAACTTTTTAATAATGTTACATTTTCATCAGAAAAAACTTTGGTCAAATATTTCAGGAGACGACACTGGGCTCTAGCTAGCAGTGGAGGGAGGTCCAACTCGATGTTGAGAGCCTCCATGGGGCAAGAAGAAGGGAGGCTCAAGAGAACCTTCCAGAAAAGGCCTTCCCAAATCTTTATTTTTTGGTCGATACCATCAAGCCAGCTCTCGCAGCCATACAAAACATTCCCAATCCATTTAGTAGTGTATATATTAACTAATGGGGCCAGATTCCTAATTTCAAGCTTGGTTTTTAGTTTATTAAGGCCATGAGTAATGCTGATGGCTTTCCTTCTTGTGTTTGAGTAATGTGTAGACCAATCACCCTTGGAGTTAAAAGTAACACCGAGGTAGCAGAAGTTAGAAGCTACATCAATCAATCCCGAGGGAATGGACCAGTTTCCATTAGTACGGGCTTTCCTGCCAATACATAAAATCTTAGATTTGCTTGAATTAATTAGCAGGCCATTAGTTGAACAATAGGCATAAAAAAGATCTAAAGATTTCTGAAGGCCTTTCGGAGACAAATCCAGAAGTGCAGTATCGTCTGCGTATTGAAGAATGGGGATGGAGAACCCACCCATTTTAGGGGGAATAAGATCAGAGTGAGACAAAAATAATGGAAGATCACTAATATACAAATTAAATAATAAAGGGGCCAAAACGCAACCCTGTTTAAGGCCATGGTTTGTTCGTATCCGCTTTGATAATTCACCCTTTAAACCCCATCTGACTTGGGACCAAGTATCTGTATAAATCAGGGCAATAGCCTTTACCAGACTGGGGGGAACGCCAAATTTCAAAAGTTTGGCCCATAAGCGACCCCTGGGAATGCTGTCAAACGCCTTATGTAAATCTAAAAAGGCGATATAAAAGGGATAGTGTTTTAGGTGAATATACTTGTCGATTAGCAATTTTAAAGTCAGCAAATGGTTGTTCGTTGAACAACCGGCAACAAAACCAGTTTGGGTTATGGGAATGATATTGGCAGCAGAGCACCAACATTTAAGATCCTCAAGGAGTATTTTAGCGTACATCTTTCCCGGAGTGTCGAGGAGGGCCAGTAAACGATAATTCGAAGGGTCCAAACGGTCACCCTTTTTGAAAAGGGGAAAAAGGATAGAACCAAGCCAAGAATCAGGGATTAAACCAAAAGCAAATGAATAATTAAGGATGGGTTTCAAAATAAATGACCAATTAATGGGGAAAAATTTAAAACAAATAGCAGGAATATTGTCGGGACCAGGTGCGCGAGAGGCCTTCAGATTGTTTATAATTGGAAATAGGACATTTTCGGAAATATGCTTATTATACCCACATTGAGGTAATAAAGTGCAAGTGCTTTCATAATCTGCACGAAAATACAGTGACAAAATAAAATCGGTCCAAACCCGAACAGGGAGTAACACATCAGGGGAGGTAGTGTTGGAGCATAATGAAAGTGAATTTACTGTTCTCCAAAAGGCTCGAAGGTCAGCTTTCTCAAGAGAAGCTTGTAGCACAGAGCCCATATGTACTTTAAAAGCAACTTTTTTTTTCCTGAGAAGTCTTTTGTATTCCATCTTGACGGTAGCAAGAGATGTGGAGCTGGAAGGTTGCTGCACAGTCAAGGCCCACACTTCATTACGTTTGCTATGACATTCAGCGTCAAACCATACATATTCATTAGCTTTAATATTCTTAAGAGCAAAAGGCTTGGGGCGCTTTGAGAGATTATTGCTAATTGCAGAAATTTGAGAGTTGTAAGTAGTTATAGGGTCAAACAGCTCCAGCAGGTCTAAATCATGTTGAAGACCAATAAAATGATTTTGAGAGAGCCATTCGTCCTCTGTAAATTGAACACGGACCCGGTTCCTGATCACAATCTGAAGATCTGGTGCGTGTCGCAAGCCATCAAGAGCAATATGAGGGATAGCTAAGTCAAGCAGTAATATAGCGTGATCGCTGCCACCAAGCCATGTGTAGTGCAAGGAGTGAAGATGGTTAAAAATAGAGCTGCTAACAATAAAATAATCGATAACTGATGAGGAAGAGCCCCGTTTAAAGGTACACTCATCCAACGAGTGACCAGAAATTCGGCCATTTACTATGACCAAATTATGGGCAATCAGGATATCAGTTACCTTCCTGATATTGAGCGAGGTAGTAGGAAGTTTGTAAGCCGAGGGACATAAGAATACAGGAATATGTGGGTTGGCTGTTTCCCAGTCAGAAAATAAGGCTGGGTGTATAAGTCTTAAATTAAGATCACCACCACAAATCACATCGTCATTTGGAAACTCCTTCAACATTTGTGAAAACAAAGTATCTAATTCTTTAAAAAATTTTGACGCATTTTTTCCTTGTAAAAAGAAAGGCCTAAAATAAAGATTTACAAGTAATAAATGAGAAGAAAAAGCACATTGGCCATTGGTTAATATACGAATCACTAAAACACCCGGGAGGTCGGCCCAAATCTTCAAAATTGTCCAATTTATTTTAGTATTAATTAATGTAAGTAGGCCGCCTTGATTGTGGCCCATGGTGCTGGGCGTGGCATATTGGTAAATAGAACTGAAACCATTAAAAGCAACAGGTTCAATAGCCCAGGTTTCTTGTAAAAAGATAATAGAGTGATTAATTAAAAAGTCCCAAACATCCGAAGAAGAAACTCTTGATAGTCCAGCACAGTTCCAACTCACAACACAATGGTTCCCAGGATTTTCGTGTGGGTTAAAGATCACATTGATCTGATTCTAGAATGGAATTGGCCAGATCACTAAGTTCCCTGTCTGATGTGTCTTCACCCACAGACGTGATATCTACAGAGAGTTCGCCGTCTTCAAAATGCATTTTTTGCCTTTTCAAAGGTGTTTCTTGTAAAAGGTTATGAGTGATGCTGTTGCTAGTCCTTTTCCTTGGTTTACGTGGAGTGGAGCATTTGGTTATATTAGGGCTGTTCAGAGCTTCAATAGAATTAGATTCAGAACGGGAATGCAGCTTAGATAAAGGCATCAACAGCAACTCAAAGCCTTTACTTATGAAAAACTCTAGCTGGCTCCATACCAAGTTCTTGACTAATAAGGACTTAAAAGAAACTTTCGTCAAAACTCTCTTGCTGACAATGGGGATATAAGAAAAAGTAATTATGTCAGAGTTGTTAATATTTCTTAAAAGAGGATTCATTTCACATAATTCTAAAAAAACTTTAATGTTAAAAGAACGCGAATTAAAACCATCATCATCATAGAAAATTGGTAAAAAATAAAGTGCAGAAGTGAATACTAAGTCAGTTTTCCTATTGCACTTTAATGTCTTTTTAGGAAGAGCTGGACTGGTTTTAGAAGCGTGAATTTGAGCTTGCAAAGTATTGACAGGTTTAGGGGGGATAATCCTGGCAGGCTTGAAGGATGCAGCTTTAGGATTAAGAAGGGGAGCTTTAGTATCAGTGGTATTTAAAACAGTCGCCGCCAAGGGGACAGAGAGAGCAGTGTTGTATTTGTCAAGAACCCCAGTCACCTTCTTATCGAGAGCAGAAATTAATGATGCAACCCGTTGTGTTTCTTTTAAAGACTGTACCGTCGAGGGACGATCAGACTTTTGGGTTTTAATGATGTCATTACATTTAGAATCAATGGATTGGATTTGTTTTTCGAGACCAGTTTGCTTGGATCTAACCAGAGCCAGATTTTTATTGGTAACAGTTTGATTGTCTTCAAGCTTCTGGTTTATTATATCCACTGAGAGTTTCTGGGCCTCCATTAACGATGTCATGGTTGTCATAGCCTTGACCAGCTTTTCCACAACGACAAGTTGTTGATTGAGTTGATTTTTTAACTCGTCAGTTGGTAGCGTTGGTTCAGCTAGAACAGCCGAATCAGTTGAAATTAAGCTATCACTTACATCAATAAATGAAGGCATGACCGGCTGATTTTGGAGAGGTTGAGAGGCCATAGCAGAAATATTCACACTCTCATGAAAGGAAGGATGTTGATCGTCAATAATTTCTTCATCAAGATGCATTAAATTGCTAACATCTATTGCACCTTGGTTCTCAAGAGGCATACCTGGCTCCTTAGAAGAATTAGTTAAAGCAGTACAGCCTGGGCTAGTAGGTGCAGGAGCCTGTTTGTTTCTGCCTTTCAGAGAGGAAGAAATAAAATCGGTTATGGAAGCCTGAGCCGAGGGGGGAGCGGTAGGTGTGCTACTGGACGCTGTGCTTTTAGAAGTTTTGGATTTGGGACGAAGAAGCGGCATAATTAATTTTGTACAGGACAGAATAGCACAGTCACTGAACACCAGGACGCCAAGACGCCCAAGACCAGGCACTCCTCGCCGCACTCACCGTCCGCTCGTCCGCCTTCGCTCGTCC
>JAWLIA010000164.1:0-10002 GCA_034782015.1 Desmognathus tilleyi
GTGCACAGTATAGCTTTCATGGGATGGAATAAATATACACTTGTATTGTGAGCCAAATTCAATATACTCTCAGGTTGCAGCATAGTACCTAATGTTCTGGGACAAAATGTACACTCAGATGTGGTTGGTTCACAATACAGCTCTGATGGGGGTGTTATAAAATATACACCTAGATGGTGAGCATACTCCAATATACACTCAGGTGGGGGGCAGAACACTGCATGTGATCAGTTGAAGGGTGGCATACATAATTCTGTTAGTGAGTGGAGCATAGTATTCACGCCGAAGGGGTGTGATACATGCTGTTCACTCAGATGGGGTGGAGTAAAATATATACTCTCGATGGTGAGCACAGTTTGAGATACCCCCAAGTGTGAAGCAGTACACAATATGCGCTCATTGGGAAGGATTCCAAGTGCTTTTCCCGATCCACACTGAATTAAAACATCATCTTGGAAAACGAGGACCATATGTAAATCACACAAAATCCTTTCCATTTCCCCCTGGAAAATCCCAGCTGCGGAAGCCATCCCCAAGGGCATTCGTTTATAACAAAACATACCAAACGGATATATGAAGGTGGTTAACTCCCTAGGTCTCCTTGTCAAACAAATTTGATGGTAGACCTGTCTTGAATCGCGCTTCGAAAAAATCATAGACCCTTACAGAGTAGATAACATTTCAGAAATTACAGGTAGGGAATGTCTGTCAAAGTAGATTGACTTGTTGAGTTCTGTAAGGTCAATGCGTACACTGAATTTCCCGTTTGGCTTATGAACCACGACAAGAGGAGAAACCCACCTTGATGCATTGACTTTTTTTCAAAGACATTATTTGCAAACAACTTCTCTAGCTCCTCCTTTACCTGTCAGAGGGTTCCTGCTCTGGCCAGATAACAATATTGCCCCTTTGGTTTGGATATATGTCTGTACACACTTCCCTCTGGGTGGAGCCAAGCATGCACTATACGCTGGATCTTGTTGGATAGAAGAGAGAGTTCCGCATTTCTCTCTCTTTTATGGGGTTTTTGAAAAGTTGCAATTTTCCTCTCCTCCTTGGTTTGGCCTCATTGGTCCGCAGTCAGTACCCCCTCGTCATTGGGGAATATTCCTGTCGGTCACTACTTTCACCTTGCGACTCGCCCCCTGTTTTCTGGAGTTTTGGGCCAATTCTGTGGTCCTGCCGGTTTGAACCAGTTTGGACCTCTGTCCTTGGTTCACAGTGCGGAGCGAGCTACAGATCCATTTTGGAATGCAGAGCTCAGTGCCCGCATTGCTCGGGGTAACACATCCACATGGGAAGGTACAGTGGCCTTGCAGGTTTGGGAGCCTTGCAATGTCAGCAAATTTGTGAGTGTTCTGCAGCTCCTCTGGCTCACTGTGTCTGTCTCCCTCTCTTTCTCCCAAAGGGCTTTGCGCAGTAATGGCATTGCAGTGCCATTTTGTGAACCAAAGTTTTTACATTTTCTGTGCATTTTAAAGTGCTTAAGCTCATATTTACGTTAAGCACTATTCCACTTCGCTATGTTGGCACTAATATAGGCGTACTTTTGCTATTAGTGACTAGCGTGTTTGCGGTGAAATAATTAATTCATTGGTTAGTTGCATTTTTATGCAGGTAGCTGCGTGGCATAGCAGGGTACCTTACATACGCCAGCACGCCATAAAGGGGGAATGGAACAAACTGCTTGCATCACTGGTTTTGAACTTTTTACTTCCATAATGACATCTTTAAAAGATTGTCCTTAAAGATTTCTAAAAAAGATACTGAAACAGTATCCTTGATGGAGCTTGAAACAGAGCAAATATGTCATTCCAACCCAAAAGACATGGTCCTTCTTAACAATATACAGTTTACTGCGCGTAAAACTGTCTTTATATTCCAACAAAGGGGTAGCATAGCCAAGAACGTTTATTCTAAATTCACCAAACGCATCTGGTTTGATGTGACACTTGTATAGCTTACATTCCTTGGAGCACTTTCCAGAAGCCACACTCATCCAGGCATCCTTTGGAATAAAAGAAAATGGAGATACGTAATCAACAACCATTTTTACATCAGACCCATCTACTTTTACATGACAGGATGGGCTTTTCCTAAAAGTGCTGGTACTTGAGTGAACATTGTTAACTGTAACAAAATTGCAATCACTTTCATTGGAAGAAGACTCACACTCCACCATCGCCATTTTTATTTTGCCTCCCCTTGTTTCTATAGCAGCGAGCAAAATGTCGTATAGATTTACAAAATGAACACTCCACCTTGAGAGCAGGACAGTTTTGATTATTGGCTAAATGTCTAAGCAAGTCACATCTGTAACATTTTCATCCCTTTTTAAAAGATGCAGGCTCTCCTTTTTAGACTTCAGCCTCGTCTCTTTCTCAACATCAGTCTTCTTCTGTACAGAGACAACATTGACATCCTTCACATCTTTCATCAATTCCTTAGAAGAAGACAAAGAAAGCAAAGAGGGAGAACATTTCAATTCTTTCTCACTCACACTCATCTCAATCTTCTTAACAATCAGAAAAGCATCCGTCAAATTTGGATTCCTAGCCATCCACAACTTTTCCCTGACCACCTTACTGTTTGCATGTACAAACAACTGATCTCTTAATAGTTCCTCTAAAGAGATTACATTCGCAAAGTCACATTTCAAAGCCAAAACTCTCAATGCCGTAATATATTCCTCAGCAGACTCTAGAGATGATTATTTCCTAATATAGCATTTATGCCTGTTTACCGCTACATTTATCTTAGGCATTTATTTATTTTCTAACATCTTCAAAAAAATGTAATGCTCATCATCTCCCACACCTATTTCAGCAGCATCCAATTGTGATAGCCCTTCAAAGATTCTTAAACCTTCAGGGCCCAAGGCATGCAATAAGAGATTTATTTTTATTCAATTGAGGTGAGTCTATAGCCTGGAGATAGTTCAACCAATAGGATTTCCAGGTAGGCCAAGGAGTAATTGGCTCACCCGGCAAAGAAAGGAATTCTTTCAGTGGAGAAACTTTATTTCCCTGCATAATGCCTGACCAAAAACCCCCAAACAATTTACAATTGGAATCAGTACAAATTTACAACATAAATTTTAGGCTAGACACATTCAAACCCCATTTAGTTCTTAGAATTTCTTAACTGCAGCAAAAGCAAACTGATTCCAAACAAAGAAAAACAAATAAGGAAGTACTATCAAAGAGGTAAATATTAATAACACATACAAGCATCCAAGGAAAAGCAGGAAGTAGTACTGGCCAATGAGCTACTATCAATGACCAGCCAATCAGAGCGCCGATCAATGAAAAATCACCAGTTAGCCAGCCAATCAGAGTACAGAACAGACAGTTAGTGAACAGAACACTGTCACTTTCAAAATTGCAGTCAACAGCAATGGAAGTTCCTCAATGCACAGTGGTCGCCCCGGCACCTTAGGCAGCACCCGGCCACACAACATCCGTTCAAGGCTGGGCCCAGCCCCTGACACACAGATGGATGCTTCCACCCTTTGAGGCCACGTCTGCTCTCCGAGGCTGCGCCCGGCCCAGCCCACGCTCATTGGTGGCTGCACCAGACCTCCCAGGCAAAGCCCGGCCACACCACATCACCAGGTCCACTCAGGGCAGCGCCCGGCCTCCCAGGCTGCACCCGGCCCACCTAGCCCAGCCCACGCTCATTGGTGGCTGTGCCCGGCCTCCCAGGCAGAGCCCGGTCACACCACGCCTACTCTAGGCTGCGCCCGGCTTCCCAGGATGCGGCCGGTCCAACATGTTCAGCCCAACACATGCTCGTTGGTGGCAGTGCTTGGTCTCACAGGCTGCGCCCGGCCACACCACATCCACACAAGGCTGGGTCTGTCCTCCCAGGCTGCATCCCGTCCTCTGTACGGGTGAGCGGCGCCCGACCCACAACTGGCTGTGCCCGACTCACCTTAATCTGCACTCTGGTATGCAATTCACTTTCCTGGACAGTGGGATATACTTTACTTCTTCAAACTCGTCCCCAATGAGATGATGCCTCATTTGTGTTTAAGTACAAGTTTAATTATCTCACAGCCAGGAAGGCTTCCCACAGCAAGTGAGTCCAGTAAGCAACTGCCACAAGTGCATCAGAACAGTCAACATTCCAAAACACTAAGGGGAAGGAAGGGGGAAGGAGAAAGGTGGTGAAAGGAAGGGGAAGATGCAGCACTAAACAATAGCTGCAAGAATAACATGCCTGTAAAAGAATGCATAACATACCATCATAACAGTATCCCCAGAGGAAATGGTGAGATGTCTCCGGAGGCTGTGGCACTCTTCATCTCCCTTGCACCCATGGCCCACTAGTGTGGTTAAATCAATGGCACCTGTGATCGCAGGGGATCTGTGCACAGTGGTGTATCATAGTTTCGATGAAGGAGATGTACCGGACACCTGAAAGCATGAGGTAATCACCCCTTTGCTGAAAAAGACAGGATTATCTACGGAAGAGTTGAAATACTATCGCCCGGTGACCCAGCTATCTCTCCTGGCTCGCATCTCATAGCAATTGGTCACTTATGAGATCCAAGACCATTGTGAAGCCCACAATCTTCTTCATGACCGTCAGTCAAGTTTTTGACAGGGAGAGGGATGGCGTGAGCGCTGCTTGATATGCAGGAACATCTGCTGGGAGTGGCCGACTTGGGGCACCCGGTTGCCCTGGTGTTACTGGTTTTGTTTTCCGCCTTTAACACCATTGATCACTTGGTCTTGTTATCTAGGCTTCAATCGGTTGCAGGAGTCACAAATGTGGCCTTGAAGTGGTGCATCTCTTTTCTCCCGGACCGGGTCCAGCAGGTTTGCTTGCAGGGTATTTGGCCCTCTCCCCAACTCTCAAGGTGGAGGGTGCCACAGGGATCAGCCCTATCTCCCCTGCTATTTAATATCTATATGCAACCTCTGGCTAGGCTGCTGAACTTCATCGGTGTGACATTTTAAATGTACACTGATGACATGCAATTAGTGGTTGACTTGAGGGATGCTCGCACCGGGGCCAGCCTGGTGGCGGGGTTGGAAGGCATCCGCGCATCGATGGCAACCAACTGTCTCCGTTTGGATCAGAAAGTTGTAATTCTGGGTGCGGTGGCCCGACCCTCCCGCCAGTCCTCCCGTGGCCATAGTCCTTCGGGCCCCTGCTGTTGCCTATCCAGCATGCTAAAAGTCTAGGGGTGTGGTTTAGTGCACCGGGCAACTCGGTCTACCAGGCGAAGAGAGTGGCTCACTCAGCTAACTACCAGCTCACACAGTTGGCTCCTCTTCTCCCCCTGTTGGATTCCACATGTGTGGTCACTTCGTGCCAGGCACTGGTCATTTCTAAGCTCCAATATTGTATTTCTTTCTACGCCAGCCTGTCCATCACAGCTACGCGGATTCTGTGTTCAGAACATGGCTGTGAGGCTTATTTGAGGACTCAGATGCTTTTATCATGTGTCGGAGGCCAGGAGAGGGTTGGGCTGGCTCACTGTCCCTCATCTGATCCAACTGTATGACTTGTGTATGATGTGGAGGGCATTGCAGGGGGAAGGTCCAACCTATCTCCAGAGGCATTTTAAGTGGGCCGTCCACCGTTATACCGCACGGAGACAAAACCGGGGCAAGGTTGTTGTCCCCTGCTTCAGCAGGGCACGGAAAGGAGGGGCTGCTTTGTTCCGGGTGGACCCTAAGTGGTAGAATACCCTCCTGGTGGATTTGAGATTGGAGACGTCCTTCCTGCGCTTTAAGCGATTGGTGAGGGAACCGAGATTGAGGGCTGATTTTTAGCCGATAAGTTTGCTGTAGTGTTTTGGCATCATGTAAATTGTTCTGTAAGATGGTTGGGGAGGGGATGGCTGGGTCCACCAGTCTGTGTTCCCTGAAGGCCGGGTCACTTGTTTGGCTTGTGTGGAGGGCCTTGACATTATTTTCCAAAGTCAGGAGGCAGAATTCAAACACAACTTAGTTGTTAATGTAGCAAATAACCCGGAGTCCGAAAGTAACAAACCAATTCATCCAAAATCCACAGCCAGTCAAGTAAAATCCCAGAGTTCCAATCACACCAAGCAAAACACAGCCAAAAGGGAAAAGCCAAAATCAGGTCTGATTAACAAGCCTCAAGTCATACAAACCAGGTAGTCAGAATACAAACACCAGAACTCGCACAGGATGTGGTCAATGTTCAGACAGGAAGCCCACATAAAAGAGGGTTTAAATACTGGACATTGATAGGCCCATGATTAGTCCCGCCTAGAAAACAATAAGACTGAATCGATACCATCTTGGAAGGAGAAATGGTTTCCCTAAGATCCTTTTCAATAGAGCACGATCACATAAGACATAAGAAAGACCTCAATGGGGACCCCTAACTCATGTGTGTAGGAAATGTACCTGATAGAGAATCTAGAGATCCAACAAAAAAAGTCAGGTTGGCGAGTCGAAGATATGCTTGAATACAGAGAGAATCCGATAAGTGAGGATCTTGCAGGAATACAGATGTAAGTACGTGAAAAAATATGTAAACACCTCAGAACAGGCGTTAATACCTCAGACGAATATTAGCCATGAAATACCTGCGATGAGCGAAACCTCGAAACCCGACAATCGGACCACTATTTATCCTTGATGCACTCAGATGAGGAGCAGAAGGCCGAGCTCAATCTTATCAGTAGTGAAACACAATATGCCCTTTGGTAGTTTGTGTAACACAGTACACAATATGTACTCTGTTGGGGAGTGGCGTACAATATAACTCTGTTTTGGTGTGGAATTCAATATTCACTTTTTTTATTATATTATTATTATTCACATGTATAACTAAACCTTTGCATAGAACTGTGAATTTTTTTTTTTAAATGCTTTGTTTAACAGAAATTGCACTCTTAAAGTGCTGCATTACCTCGACTTTCTTGGACACGATTCAAACACAAAAATAGCTGCATGGTATCTGTATATTCTTTTACTCCCGTCTAGTTGTAAGCTGTGGAATAACACCAGAAATATGATATTTTGGCAATATAACTATATAAAAAAAATAACTTTTCAAGGAAAATAGTATAAAGAAAGCATAGACAGTTTTTAATGCTCTTACAAAACACCTTTATTTGTCCTGTGTTCTTTGTGAACAGTGGGCCCGATCCTAAAGGTTGAATGTTTTTTTATATCTGGCGTAATTCCCATTGAACTTAATGGCATTTACAACAGACAAAAAAGTGCAATCTATGAAACTCTTTTGCAGGTGAGACCCAACATGTCAAGTCCTCACCGTTGGAACATTGAGAAAAGTATTTGGGATTTTGATGTGGTTATCTCACAGTAACAAGAAACTTATGTTATACTTAACTGCTGCTTCGTATATGTGGGTATATATACACTGTAATTCACGTGGCCACAAGTACGAGGTCGGGGATAGAACTTGTAACGACCCTGACCCTAAACATGTCTTTACAACATAGTACCCCCGACAGGAAACAACGTTGCAAAAATACGTTTGCAGGAAATTTTACAAGAGGCGCCCTGTTACCAGTGCCCAGTAATTACTTTATTTTAACAGGATACGACACGGAAGAAAATCAAGCACTGAAATTACACGAATTAAATAAATCATCCCTTGACACCAGCGCTGTTGCCCGTTCTAGTTTTAAAGAAAGCAGATCTGTATTGCATGCAAGCTGTATGTGGCTGCCTGGGTGAGGCGGCACCTTTTGTCTTTGCCTAGGGCGGCCAAAATGCTTGGCCCAGCCCTGAAATCTATTTACCTTGTTCTTAACCTGTTCAATCTTTTCATTTTAGAGGATCTATTTGTTGCTGCTCTGCAGTAGTAAGAAGTCCTCTTTTGTCAAAAGAAACATGTGATGAATAAAGCTGTGTTGACACTCGAATGCTGTTGACCTGCTGTTGTGGTGTCAATAATGCTAAGGGGGTCCCCTACTGTGTTTGAAGGCAATGGATGCCAGCACGCCGCCATTACCCCCTTCACTCCCCCCCATCCCCCACCCCCCGCACAGACTGTTACCGAAGAGGTACTTGACTTTAATGTATGTAAACGAGCACTTTAACCCACCACAATTAACCAGGAGGGCGAATGAAGTGTGAACGCCTTCCTAAAGAAACCTATTAACGCCTGTTTGAGAAGCATGAGATCAGAGATCACAGATGTTATTATTTTCAGACAATTTTAGAGGCCCTAAACATTACTTTACAACGTAGTACCCCCGACAGGGTACCACGTTGAAAAAATATATTTCTGGCCAATTTTAAAACAAACTAATGGCTGGGCACTGGTAAGAGGCTGCCTCTTACCAGTGCCCAGCCATTAGTTTATATAGACTATTAAGTGCACCACAGCATTTTTGTAAATTAAAATAGTCTGGCAATATTTGTGTGTAAATTATTGCTTTCCCTTAAATGCCAAGAGTGACTTCACTGCTAAGAGTGTGCAGCGTGTCTGGTAAAAAATTTTTTGTAAATTATTGCCTGCCATTTTTGTTTTCCCGTAAATACCAAGGATGGCTTCACTGCTAACAGTGTGCAGCGTGAGATGACATTGTCCAGGATGATGTCAGGGGCGATTATTTAAAACAAAACAAATGTGCAGGTAAGTTTTGAACAATACACAGAGCCAAACAGTATTTTGTGGGATCGCGCCCTTCACAAGTCAGTGCCATGCAGGATGCACCGATGCCCTCTATGCCACACTAGATGCACTTTGCTGCTGTGTCCTAAAGCGAAAGCTAGAGGGGGCTTCGGCCATTCTGTAGCGCATTTTTTTTAAACCATCCCTAAAAATAGGGAAAGAATGCATAACATCACCCTCATGATTCTACTATGGAGAGCATCCGTTGACACGCAGCACGTTTTTGAAAACATGGAGAGAACATGCACGTCAATAACCCTCCATTGGACTGGGCCTTTGATGGAGTTGCTGGGTAGACAGGGTTTGGATGAGTGAGGGAATAAATACATGTCAAAGTTTGGGGACGATGAACTGCACGAGAAGAGATCATGAAACGGTCATTGAGGCGGTGCCAGATCACTGTACTGTAAAGGCAGTAAAGAAAAGATGGGAGGACCTCTACGTTTCGGATGCAGCTGCAGATCCGTGATCATCGTCATGCTGTGAGTAGCACTGGGGTAATAAGTAGGAATTCCTTTGTGATGTGCCCCTGCCACCTAGACCATGAAAGCATGGAAGGAGGTTCCACTCCGGGCTATTTGACAAGACCATTGTCCAACACAGACACCACCCGCAGGGCTCGGCAGTGCTATCTCTTCTATTGCAAGATGCAGACCAACGGTGTGTCCATTCACCAGCACCACCTGCCTTTCCTCTGCCATCTCCACAGCCAGACAGGGCAGTCTCCCCCACAGAACGGAAACCCAGCATACAATAATAATAAGCCTGCCTGCCTTGGCTGATGTTTAAATTCCTCATTTCAGGTGACGTGGATATCTTATCCTGATGGTTATAAAAGAGGTAGAGGAGAAAGAAAGAAATTTATGACTTTATACATGTTCATACATTTGATCAAACTAAATGCTCTTTCTAGATGTTTGTGTGTCAGCCATCTGTCCATCCGTCCGTCCATCCATCTATCTATCTATTGGCCTAATAGTGCTTGTTCAACCCCAGGGTTTTGGGGAACCCTAAGAAATCTGTAGAATATGAAAGAAAAGGTGAGAGGAAATAGAATAAATATCAAGAGAGAAGGATTTCAATAGTGCCTGGAGTGAAAGGTTTAAGTGGGGCCTGGCCAAGAAGGCTGGACATATAGATAATTGTAATGATGGACTTGATTTGGCAAAATCTCTACATTATCAGCTGGACTTTGATGGCAGATGAATTCTGATCCAGAGGATCATAATTTCTCGACTTGCTTACGCCCTGACTATTTATTGTAGCTGACAGCACACAATCTCTAATCAACCATCTGCAGCTAGTCTAGAACTGGGCAATTCACCTAATTTTTCAACTTAAACCTTATGATCACGTGAGCCCGTATCG